>WSLN01000423.1:2780-15074 GCA_019677355.1 Ceratobasidium sp. 370
ATGCTGAACACCAGCTTCCAGATGACTTGTGCCCGTCTGTGTGCCGAGCCACGAGGTCAAAAGAAACAGTCGCATACCCTCGCAGTACTCACTTGTGTTTAGACTGCAATGCACTTGGCAGGTGAGAGGGTACGCTAAAGACATGTGACAATGTCCGAGGCGCAGTAACCGACTCGTACGATGGATTGTCTTCTATGCCGAGTACGATGGCAGTTGATTGCCAAAGAACCTGGCTCACTTCTTCGATGTCGGCAATGTGAGTTGTGTACGCACGTTCGTACACTTTAGCCTCTTTGATATGGGTGGGAGAGACGGGCGGTGAGTTACGCTAGAGGGCGTGGCGTGTAGGGCGTACTCAGTTCGATCCATCTGATGTCTACACTGTCCTTCGTTGGTGTGAATGTTGCTTTCACAGGCCAGGTGCACGGCTCCAGACCAAGGCGGCCTTGCCAGCAAATAGCAGTAAGTACGGAGATACCATCAGGCAGCGGAATTGTACCTTGTAGGGGGCTTCGATCGATACCTTCACCTTCGATCTTGAGGTTGAACTCATGCTTGAGCACTTGCGGGAACGGTACCTGAAGGGGGACAGCTTCATAGCGCTGGGACATGGCTGCTGGACTATTGAGGTTTCCGTAGAGGTACGCATCTTTATCCACACTGCTTATGTTTTATTACAAGGTGTCGAGTGTTGCCGAGTCGCCATGTGCTCCAAATACCCGAATTAGGAAGGTGAGTGACTTCGTCAAATGATCACGTGGCGATCTCGGGCATTCCCTCTGCCAAATGGCTGGATGAACGTACATTTGAATAGTTGCTGGAAATATAATTAGTGCGGTCTCTATGCCAAAAGAAGGCTCGAATCCAAGGCGTTTATGCACATTCGGGCATAGTAGCATACGTGATGTATTCCTAAGACATCAACGCAGAAGCAACCCGGGCAGTTTGCTCCAAATTTATCCTGCAGGCTCCGAATGTGACAACAGAGCTATCGTAGGTTGAGCTCTCTCTCCTACGCCGTTCTCTTGAAACGATCGAGCGCAGTGAGCCTGGGCTCTTGGTCTGCAATTCCGGTCTTTTTCCGCGCCTCTGCCTTGCGTGCTGCCTGCATCTTGGCCATCTTCTCACGGATGGCGACCTGGGATCAACGGAAAGGGTCAGCCCTCGCAATTTTCTAGCGAGACGTGGAGGACAAATTGTGCGTACGCTACCGGGATCAATAACGTTCTTCCGCTTTTTCTTCAAATAGCGCTTCATGCTCTTGCCCTTGCCACGCATCTTCATCTTCTCCTTGATTTTTGGTGTCGCCTTCCCCTCTTCAGCATCCTCGTTCTCCTCAGCACCCGCTTCTTCTTCAGATGCAGGTGATTCGTCTGCCCTACCAAGATCACGTAGGCGGTCTAGTCGAGGCTTTCTACGAAATGGCAGTTCGGGCGTTGTGAACGGCACATGCCCAGGCTCGGCAAGTTGGCCAATAAACTCGGGATCGAGCGTGATCATGTCAGGTTGTAGCTAGAACGTACAGGGTGTCAATGAGATGTGTGACGAACGAGGCAAAATAGGGTTGTACCTTGTCTAGCAGCCCTCTGACCTCTCGTTCCCTTCGAGCCTTGGTATTTTCAAAAACGCCATCTTCGAAAGAGTCGATGTTTGCCTCACCCGCGCCAGGAACAACAATGCTACTGACACCATGCGAGTGGCCAACGGCGATTGTGTCTTGGAACGGGCAGAAACGCATGCTGACAAGGGGACGGTGCGGGATGGGGTGGGTAAGATATAGGGATGGAGGAATGGTCGAGTTCGGTCTGGGGGGAGGCGAATAAACATTGGGCGGCGCATACACCTGTATTATCAAGGCTAACTGTTAGCGGCTGCCTGGGGACCTCTCACATCTGTGTACACGCACATTTATAGCACCTCCAGCGATAACTCCTAACCACCCGCGCCGACTCCACTCGACCTCGCTCGGAGCTCCCCCTCGCACCGTCCATTCTCTTACACACCCTTTCCAGTTCCTGCAGTCCCAAATCTTAACTCGAGAGTCCTGCCCACAAGTCGCGAGGTATCGTCCTCCAGAATTCGGGTCTACGCTCAGAGATGTAATTGGGCCAAGATGCGCTTGTAACCGGACGAGTGGTGTTGGAGTGGAGGGTGTGTGAAGTGCAACAGTGCCTTGAGTATTATGTGCTATGTTAAATATTGTCAAATCAAGGCAGGTAGAGGGACGTACCGTTTTGATGACCGAGGTATATTACCGCGTTGTGGAGATTCTGGGTCATTGCATTACAGGCTCCAAGCTTGGTCCTCTGTTCTGCTACCATAATTCCGGTAGAAGTATCAAGATACTTCAGGTATCCCGCGTTACCCTACTATAGCAATTTAATCAGCGAGAATAAGGGGACAATCTCGGCTATACGCACAATACTTGCTAATAGCCAGTGATATGGCAAAAACTCGAGCCTCGTTGGCTCGACAATAGACTTGAGGCGATGCAATTCGACGCCGTTTTGGTCGTAGATGAATGCATACTTTTTCTGCGCAACAGCATACATCGTATGATCCTGTAAGAACCTATATGTGCAGAATTAGTGTCAAAACATTGTGTTTATGTTGTACTCGGCACTCACGTTATATCCCTCACGGTTTCCCGCAGCTGTATTTCCGAGTGGATCTTGTTCTCTTGCCACTCGGACGTGATAACATGACCCTTTCTCCCAGCAACAGCCATATGTCTAGTCAAGTTGTGAACTGCTTGTCCAAAACAGTTGTAGTACAGACTCACCGCCCATTCCGGGAGTACCTGATCCGGTATGGCCCAAGGTCCCACCTCCACTCCCTCCTCCCAACGACAGCAGCAGTCCCGGCAGCTTCAATAATTTCCGCTTGAGTAGTCTTCCACGTTCGCTCCAGCTCGGTCTCCACCTCCATTTTCCCTCCCTGCTCCGCCGCCAACCACGCCGTCGCATCTTCTCTCAACGCCTTGGCCTGGGACGCCTGGGCTACCTGGGAATGGAGTTTCGCCTTGAGCTTTTTGTCCTTTATGTGGGAGTAGGGCCCGCGGGTCTTGGATTCGGATGCGCCGGGGCGCATCGAGCGGGGGAGACCCGCTCGAGCGGCAATCGAGTGAAGTGTTGGGTCGACATTATTATTGGGCTTGGGTTTGTGGTCTCGCCCTTTAGCCTTCCTCTCTTTCTTCTTTCCAGAACTTAGTGGCTTTATTGCGTCGGCAGTGGCAGTGAGTGTGTCCATCCCAGAGCTGGATCGAGGTCAAGTCCGAAGCTGAACTTTTTAAATCGCATCAAGCGCTAAAGATAACACAGCCACAGATACCAAGGCATCGGTCGGCCTCTTGCAACCACCTTGAAAATGACTGTTGAGCAGGATAGCGCGTCCTTGGGGACGCTAATACTCATATGCGCTATACTTCTGTAAGAATTTGCTCTGGAAAGCTGGGAAATTGCATTAATTCTAGTGCAGCGTTTTCTTGGTCGCGTGGTGTGTCCTCTCGACGTGTCTTGGCGGCCCAATCCTACGTGGTACAAAAAGCGCGTTCCAGGACATGATGGAGGCAACCGAACGGAGGATAGATGCACGCGATCAGAGGCGACGTGCAGGAATGGGCGAACCCGCCGAGGCATGGGAGATGGGAAGAACAAGGCGGGGTCCAATGTTGACATAGCCTCTTGCTGCTATTTCGTGTTCAAACGTCACCAATACTCAGTTCGCTATAATTTCCCCCCTTTTCACACATGAAATGATCAGCAGAGAATCTCGCAATTCAATTTCAAAAGCACAACATAGTACAGGCGTACAAGAAGGTACAAGCACAAGAAAGAAGGCAGCATGATGAGAAGCGGCATATCCATAACCATTCGCAAGCGAGTCCAGGCAACGACTTTGTTTTAAACATTGGAATGGGGGCGTAGGTAGCGCAAAATCAAGCGACTTATTTCTTGGCTGGAGCAGCCTCGGCGTACGGGTTGACACTGTACACCTTGATCACAGGAGGGCTCTTCGTCAAGTCAGCGGTAACAATGACCTGTTATGGGGGCGTTAGTGCCAGGTACATCTAGTAACGAGACAAGCCACGCACCGGCACGCTCATGAGCTCGCGGATATTCTGGATCCGGTGGCCAGCTGGGGTCCGGCGCAACGCCTCAAACTGAGGTGCGGTTTTG
Source organism: Ceratobasidium sp. 370 (assembly GCA_019677355.1). Classification (NCBI taxonomy): domain Eukaryota; kingdom Fungi; phylum Basidiomycota; class Agaricomycetes; order Cantharellales; family Ceratobasidiaceae; genus Ceratobasidium; species Ceratobasidium sp. 370. The sequence goes on from WSLN01000423.1 coordinate 6,959, forward strand.
GCCTTGGACAACAAGCGTTGTTTCGATGTCTCCTCTTCCGCTTCGACTGCGGGCGCGGGACGGCTGATAACAATCTCATCTTCTTCATCCTCATCGAATAGCGCGCGCTCGTCGTGGACAGACCGAGAGGTGAGCTCCATTTTCACCGCATGCTGTTCGGCTGTCTGCTTGACCTTCTTCAAGTGCTCGTCGTCGCTGTTCTCCGCGAGCCAAGAGATAACATCGCGTGTGGACCAGTAGATCTGCAACGTGTGCGTGTGCTCCTCAAAGACGTGGTTCTGCAAAGAGAGTCAGCGGCGGTCACATCAACCTAGTGCGGTCAAACGTACGTCAATAGGCATCTGGTCGACGTGAACACGCTTCTCGATGCCAAACTCGGGAATAAGAACGTCGAACGCAGCGTCAAGAACACCAACAACGCGTGCTTGACGAACAACAGGACCGTAGCGCTGTGTCAAGTCGGAGATCAACAAGCACAAGAACAGATGAGCAGACTGCTCCTGCGCTAGCTTGGCAGAATCCTTCTTACTGTAGGATCGTCATAACGTAAGTAACGGGGCCACAATGAGGCTCGGGGTTCAACGTACATGTTGCACTGCTGAGCAATTTTGGCCACAGAGTCACGATCCATGGTAAACTTGACGTCGGTACCGACGCTGAACACACTCTCAAGTTGTCGGTGCACAAGGATATCGGCATAGCGGCGAATCGGGGACGTGAAGTGAGTGTAGAGGGGCTCGGCGAGCGCATAGTGACCGTACTTGGCAATATCGAGCATGCCGGAGCAGAAGTACTTGGCACGGTGCATGGCTTTGGAGCAGAGAATCTCAAGCAGCCGGCGAGCGATTGGGTCCTGAATGGCGTCAAACGATTTCTGCAAGGCGCCAGCAGAAGAAGTGTCCATCTCGTAGCCGAGACGAGCAGCACGTTCTTTGAACCCATTCTAAAATGGATTAAGCATTGAGGCAACATGAACGAGAGTCATTTACTCACCAAGCGGCGCTCGATCGGATCTTCATGGCGACGGAGAAGAGCCTGCTCGGGTAGGTGCACAGCAATCTGCTGGGCCACGGAAGTGTTGGCGAGGATCATGAACTATTGATCAAATATCAGCACATGAAGCGATAGCCTTCCGTCTGCAAACTCACTTCAGCAACCAGGTAGTTGGCCTCTGATTGGAGCTCGTCGCTGCAGTCGGTCGGTGCGCCTGCTTCATCGAGATCAAATTTGAGGCGCAAAGACTGGATGCTCAAGGTTCCGTTTTCGATACGACGCTCGCGCATTGGCTTGGCCAGGCCCTACAACAAAGTCAGCGCTCAGAAAAAGTCGCCAAAAGTAGCCGCCATACGTAAAGAATCTTGATGTCGCCCTCGATCGCGTTAGCACTGTGCTGGGGGTCCACGTTCTCACTAGTGAGGTTGCCACCATCAATGACGGTCTGGACTTCGGGATATGCCAGCTTGGCAGCAGATCTTATGGATTCGGTGAGTACGATGTTCTACCCCCCAAAATGGCAGGCACTTACTTGATAACCGAGCGTCCAAACCACTTCTTGATAACGCGCGCGTCAGGGGTCATTGTGAAGACCCCGGAGATAGCAAGCCTCTCCTTCCCCGGAACCAGGCTGCACAGCTCCTCGCTCAATGTAGGAGGAAGCATGGGCACAGCACGCTGCACCAAATAGACACTAGTCGCACGCTTGCGAGCATCACGGTCCAGAGCAGTGTTGGGCTTGACGAAATAAGACACGTCCGTGATATGCACACCAACATCGTAGGTGCCGTCATCGTTGACCTGGACGTGAAGTGCGTCGTCCAAGTCTTTAGCAGACTTAGGGTCGATAGTAAAGACACGCTCGCTGCGGAAGTCGCGACGAGTTTCGTACTCTCGTTCGGGGATGCTACAATACAGGTGAGAAATAAATCAGGGAATAATCAGCGAGCACTTACGTCCATGGCAGGGGCGGCAAACACTTGATGACATTCTCGGCAAATTCCTCAGTAGGGAAGTTACAGTCCTTGAGGAGAGCGCTGGTTTCGACTTCGACATCGCCAATAGGGCCAAGCTCCTCGACGAGCGTGCCGAAAGGATGAAGAGAGCTGATGGGCTACAGAAAACGATCAGACTACAGCGCCACGAACAAGGCATCAGACTTACGTGACGCTTGATGCAGGCAACAAACAACTTGTCGGCGTAAGCTTCCGAGTTGGTAACAAAGTCAGGCGGGGCCTGTTCGGTGGGAATCGCAATGAGAGGAACACGCTTGTCGGTAGGCTTGAACCAAACAATCTTCGGGCGCTCCATCTCCTTCTTGGCAGCCTGCTCGTCGTAGCGATCGCCTTCGCGCTCGCGGCGCTCAGCCTCCTGCTTCTCCTTGGTAGCGGCGGAAGAGGGACGCAGGAGACCCAGAGTACCCGAGAACAACTGGCCGGGCATGCGCTCAACGACAGCGACGACATGACCAGCAAACTGGGGCTTGACTTCGTCGGTCACCCTGGAAAGAAATATCAGAGTGAAATCCCTTCGACTGATTAACAACTTACTCCTCATCCTCGAATAACATCAATCCCTGTCCTTCGACCTCGACATCATCCTTCTTCTTGTCGTTCTTGCGTCCGATAGTGCCACGAATGTCATAAGCAGCGTTCTCTTCTTTTTTGCGCTTCTTCTCCTCCTTCTCCTTCTTGGTTCCCCAAACTTCGTCGACGTCAAGGAGCTCGACAGCAACAATGTCACCCTCGAGCGCACGATTGCGGTCCTTGGAGCCACAGATGTAGATATCAGCGTCGAGCACCTCGGTCGAAACATATGCGTCGGAGCGGTTGCGCTTGTTGACTCGAAGGATGCCAACGACGAGCTTGCCGGCAGCAAGGAGCGGAGGAAGAGAGGCTTGAGGGAGATACGGGGCAAAGAGCGACTTGCGTTGAGGTTGGTTCGACTGCTGCTGCAGTTGCATCTAAAAGGATCAAACGATTAACGCAGCCCAAAAATAAGGTAACAACAGGACAAACCTGGAACTGCTGCTGTTGCTGCTGCAAGACATTCAGCCCTCCACCGAAGCTCATCATGTTCGCAGCCATCATGTTAGGAAGCATGTTGGGGAAACTGAACGAAGGCATCTTCTGGTGGTGGCCACCGGCGGCGGCGCGGAACTGTTGAAGGCTCTGAAGTTGGGCCTGGGCCTGAGCGAGTTCGGCGCCTTGCCCAAAGTTGTTGATAGCACCAGCGCCACCATCTGTGAAAACGAGTTAGGTTCGTCATTAGACTTCAACGGGCTTGCACTCACTAATACGCCAGCTAGCATCAGAACGCGAAGCTTGGCGAGCGTGGCCACCGTTCTGTGAAGGCACAAAGCCGTCCTCATAACCATCATTCCCCTGGTTATACGGGTAGTTGAATTGACCAAGAGTCTCTCCACCGCCGGGCGACTTGTTGATGACGTTGACACTGTGGCGCCTACCATGACCGCGAGGCATATTAGGATTCTGCTCGTTAGGCATGCCCATGCCAACGCCATTGTTCAGACCCATAGCGCCAAAATTGCCCATGGGACCTTGCATGCCGCCAAAACCGCCCATCCCGCCTGCAGGGGGGATCTGTTGGCTCTGGATACGACGATGGTTCTGCATCGGCCGTCCAGCACCGAGGTTGGCCGTACCAGCAAAGGTGGACATGACGCTTCCTGTCGCAATCTGTTGTTGCAACAATTGCTGTTGTTGCTGTTGGAGCGCCTCGATTTGAGCTTGCAAAGCCATCTAATAACGTATAATCAGTGTCGCGCTCAAAAATCAAAAAGTAAGCTTACCTGCTCGGCGAGCATGCCAGTAACCTCGCTTCCGGTACGACGATGAGCCTGGGGCTGCGCTTGTGGTGGGACCTGCTGCGGCTGCGCGTCGGGCTGGAACTGCTGCGGGAATTGGAAACCGAGGTCATCCTCAGGAAGAGCGGGGCCAGCTGCAGGATTGGTGTTGGTACGACGACGTGCACCAAACTGGAAGGAGGGCGCAAGTTGAGGACGACCAGAGGGGCCGAGGGGTTCGGGCTCTTCCTGGTTGGGAGCCTGGGGTTGCTGCTGGGCGAGTGCGGCGAAACGAGGGGCAGAGAAAGCGCCCACTGGGGGCTGAGCGTTGCGCTGGAACTGAGCCTGCTGTTGCGGTTGATACGGGTTGCCACTCTCGTCGATCTCGCCCTCCTCGGCCACATCTTCACGCATGGAATGAAGATTTGGCGAAAAGTTTTGCAGGGGAGAAGCAAACGAGGGAGAAGAGAATGAACCAGGGCTAGAATGACTGCCCGTGGATGCGGACTTGCGATGGCGAGGAGGAAGTTCCGTGGGAGCACCCGGTGTAGGATAGACAGAGGCCCCAGGCTGGAAAACAGGCGCGTTGAGACCAAGAGTCGAGCCTTGAGATTGAACGGGCTGCTGGGGCGCGGGCGCCTGCACAACAGGAGCGCCGCCAGCCGGCTGCTGAGGCGGATTCTGCCCGGCAGGCAGTGCCTTCATATCGGTAATCGCGCGCTCCAAAAGGCGCTGAGCAGAATGCTGTTGATCTTGGGGAGACGCTGTAGCAACAAGTGCGGGGTTCTCGGCCGTTGGCGAAGCCTTTGCCTGTTCCCCGGACTGTTGACGGCTCTGGCTCACCTGGCGGTTCGAGCCACGGCGATTGTTGCCTTGTCCGCGATTACCAGATTGGCTCGGGCGGCGATTACCGGGACGACCCCCTTCGTTTCTCCTGGTACCGTCGGTCGAAGAGGGACGAGACGCATCAGACGCGGCAGCAGCGGCGACCTGGGGCACGGGCGCGGGCGAAGCGCCGTTGCTAGCTGGGTTCCTCTTTGCAGGAGGGCGGGGCTGGGGTTTCGGGGTGGCGTTTGCAGGCGCGTTACTGCCACCTACATTCGCGTTGTCCTTGGGCGACCCATTGCCGTTGGCACCGCTGTTCATCGAAGCCTGTCGGCTGGGGCGTTTCTGGCGGTTGCTGTTGTTGCGGTTTCCGCCACCAGAAGGTTTCTTCTCGTTCGTGTTCGTAGGCGCAGGAGGAGTGGGAGTACTCGCTGCGGGCTGAGGCGTAGCAGAATCGGCCATAGTGACTCGTGTCAAAATGAGAGCAAGCGGAAGCTGAGAGATAGGTTAAGCTTTTTTTTTTGAAGTTTTGATAGTTTTCTACGTGTTTTTGAAGGCTTTTTTGCGTTTTTCGGTCAATAATCGTTACAGCGCCTCAAATGCGACGCGAATAAATGGTGATAGGGTTGCAAGCCTGATACGCGACGCGTCAGCGCGGCAAAAGTACAGAAACGCAAGCGCGTACGTTGTTGCCCAGTAATCCCTGGTTTGGACTAGTTATCGTTACGACGGGAGGAGCCTGGAGGGGCGAGTGGTGGCGATGGTAGTGTTGCCGGCGAGGCGTGTGATGGGAGTGGACGTTTTGAGTTGTCCTGATACACAGAGTTGTCCAACGCGTCTCTGGTGCTACTTGGCGTCGTACTCGCGATGCCCAGTGCAGAAAAACGAAACAATGAGGGACTACAAGGTGGAGGAACGACTTGAGTTGCGAAGCATGACCTCGGCCGTCTTATTTGCTTCCGTCGGACCGCCCCAATTGGTTAAGCGTGCACGTTCAATCTCAATTGTAATATGTGGCCAGCCGGAGCGCATACACTAACTGCAATCACCCATCGTTGGCGATGGTACATCCCCAGGCCTGTAACTCATTCAATACTGCCTCCTCGTTGTCTGGAAACACCGCCCGCACACCCTTCCGCACGACCTCCGTCGCGATCCCAAACTTGCGGCTGTCGATCGCTGTTGCCCGCACGCAATAATCTGTCGCGAGACCAACCACAACAAGTTTGTTGATTCCATGCGTGTGTACAAGCCGTGCGAGTTGTGTAAAGGCCAAGTACTGGTTGTCCGCAAAGGCAGACTACGGGCAGAGGAGTCAGCTGTTTGGATCATGAGTTAACACAGGACGTACGTATGAGTCTACCTCCACGTTGGTGCCCTAGCCGCGATCAATACGTACGTCAGTAAGGGACAAGAAAGTTGCACGAACACGTACTTTTTGTATATACTCGACGACTTTTCCGGCCTTCTTGAGCTTATCGAGTCGAGTCTTGACTCCATCCTCGATCTCGCAACCCTGCCATAGCCGTCATACGGGGAGCGCAATAGTTTGGTGCACAACAGGCTCACACGTGTCCCCGGTACACAGTGGTCTGGCCAGAGCATCTGCGCCGTAGTTTGGTTAGAGTGCAGCACAGGCACTTGGATCGCAGTGTACGGTTCTGCTCCAGGATGTGCAGACGCAAACGAGACATGTCCCTTGGGGTGATAATCCTACGCACTACTGCTCAGTTCAAGGCTCCACGGAGCTGTTGGTTCCTGTCCACCCACCTGGCTCGCGAAATAAGCGTCGAAGTGCTTGTGATCCAAAAGATCGTATACGGTCGGAAGGATGTCTGTCCCATTGGTCACGGCCAAGGATCCGTCTGGCGGCAAAAAGTCGTACTGGATATCGACCAGCATCAAGGCGGTCCTATTTTGTGACATTTGTCGGGTCGCTTCCGCTTTCTGGATAAACACTGCGCCAGCAGTAACAGTGCTATAGACCAGTGCTTGTAAAAAACGCATCGCAGTGAGAACGGGGGGGACATACAGACCGAGCCACGCCCTAGCTATATCGTGTGTAGTAAGGAAGAAGCTCGTATGCAGGCTTATCTTGCCGAGAGCAACTGGCGGAAATCGACGCTACGATGGGCACCGGGGTATCCGGTTGTTACCACCAATGGCTGCATACATTAGCAACCATCAGTTAAATACGCATTCAGCGACGAACCGAATGCTTGTGATTTCGGTCAGTCAATTAATTTCCTCTGCTCCAAATCCAATTCTAAAAGTCTTGGCGGCCGCACGTTTTTGCCCGGCTAACTAATGTGCAAGTGGTATTTTGTCAGGTGACAATAAAACGACATATATACAAGAATGCAGCAAGGCGGATGCCAGTCCGAGCGAGCAGAATAAACTACTGCAGTGAAGGGTGGGAGGTGCAGCAATAGATAGCAATCAAAACAGGTTCCGCAGAGTAAGAACAAGGGAGAAGGCGCGGAGGGGTAAGGTAGGTACGTGGTAACGAATGTCAACGAGTTGGTCAACGTCCATGCAAATCCAAAATAGCCCGGTGAGAAAATATACGTGATGTCTATGCTCTGCGATTCATAAAACCCATAACCAAAAAGAACGATGCATTGTCGTTATGCCTCCGAATGCATCTCCGTGCCTGTTGTGATCCATGCCGAATGAGACTCGTCAGAACCTCCAAGGTCCATACCTATGCCGAGGCCATAGTGGCGTGCAATGACAACGTGAGCAGCGACAACGACCAGCGGGACAGCAACCATCATCGCGGTGCGTAGTCGTACTCGCAACCAGCTGCAGGGACTGGGAGCGGATGCCGACCGCACACAGTCAAGGGGAGGACTCTCGAGCGCAATGGGGCCACGCTTTGACCAAGAGCTCGACCAAGGCATGCGAAGGCGCGCAGTCCACGGCTTGGGCGGGGGTGGAGGAATGTGAAGGATCTGGAAGTCCAGGTCGGAGGAGGGTGAGGAGGGCGTGATAATGATCGTGGGCGTAGCACCATATTTCTCAGACATCTCTGGTACTTCTGCAAGCCGAGAACAGGGTTGAGCTGCATGTTGACCATTTGGCACGACAACACTTACGCAGGGACATTGTGGGAACCACGAGAGGGGGCAGGTCAAGCGCCATGCGCGAGCGAGGCGTTGCAGAGGGCACTGTGTTACAGACGTAATGGTGAGTAGGCCATGTGGCCGTACGTGGGGGGCAGAGCCGAGGCTGCTTACGGGGTTGATAGGCCATCTCTAAGACTTCGGCGAAAGGAACCTGCGGGTGCAAAAGAATGTGGTTGCGTTGAGCGCGTGGGTGTCTGAGAGACGTGGGTGGGGTTAACGAGACGGAGTAGAAGGTCAACGAGAGTCGAGTGCCTGCGCTGGCTCGGGCGTTGAACAACTGAAAAGGTCGGGGTCGGGAACAGCCCTGAGTTGCCGCGGCCAGGAACCTTGTATAGGCGCTGGTATTTGATAATGAGTGGTGCGT
>WSLN01000424.1:0-15065 GCA_019677355.1 Ceratobasidium sp. 370
TCTTCCCATTCTTTGATGTTTCAGCTGATATTTTCACCTATATTAGCCTGAAAAGTAGGGAGAAACACATAGAAACAATACTTACAGTAACACCCTGATATTCTGGTTGTTCCTGGGATGAAAATCATGAAGGACAAAACACCCTGAAAACGGTCTATGTTTGGAATGGGTGATATTACAAACAAATTTGGGGTGTTCTTTCCTGAATTTCTACACACTGGGCATTGAAAATATGAGAAAACAGAAGGAAGAAGCATCCTGAATTTTGGGGTGTCCCACACTCGAAGTGTAACCAAAGTATAAGTAACAGTATAGGAAACAGTACAGGAGCCACCACTTAAGGATCAGCCACTCGACAGAAAAAGAGAACTCATGACAAGAAACCACAGGCATGGACCAGGCTATGACCATGTAGATGTTTGCTGGTCCCTAGCAAACACTGAGGCTATCCTTGTGTGTGCCAATCATCTTCTTACCAGGATTGCCGAGATGGTCAATCATTTGGCATGCACAGCACATGAGTGCCAGTGTTCTGGCAACTCTGAGATGCCCAGCATTGTTCAAGATGGGTGCAGTGAGCTAGCACTGTTTAGGTTTGTGGAAGAGAGTGATCCTGTGGACGAATGGATGGTAGGTTGTCCATTTTGCAATGCAGCTTCCTTAATTTTGCCTTGTTCTTCCTTAGGAAAAGGATGTTGTCATAACGGCATATCCTCTGACTGTGCCAACCAATGGGCCAACTCTGTTGGCACCCGGGGAGTGGTCGTATGGTTGTCTGGCTGCGCGGGACCCTGGAGGCCAACTGCATAAGGCTGTCCTCAACTGTCCTCATAAAGTTTCAGCCACAATTAAATCAAACAATGCAGGAGGTTCAGGCAGCAGGCAAAATCAGCTGGAGTAGATCTGATTGTTTGATGCCTAAGTGACTTTAACATGTGTTAAGGGAGAGCATCTGTCAAGAATGCAGAAGGGGTGCAATTTTCATTGAACATGCTGAATGAGAAACAGGGCCACATGTTCAAACACAATGGCTACATAATTATTATGCTTTGGCTAAAAGATCTAGTAAATCTTAGCATAATTCTAGCTGTCTGTCAGGAGTGTTACATAAGTCATGACACTAAGTGCTCTCTGATGACTCTAGAGGGAAAGCCTCCATGCCAGGAAAACTGGAGACAGCAAAACTCACATTGCCCAAATGTCTGCCACAGTTTCAAGCCAAAATAAAATCTCTACACATCAACCAGCTGCCGATGACACAAGAAGTGTCCTCTCAGAAAAGCAAGTGTCTGAAATCACACACACAGCTTCATACCACTAGTCAGCAGAAAACTCTGCTTCTCCAGCAAGAGCACAAGAACATCCATGGTGAAGTGCACAACACCCAAGTGTGCTCAATGGTGTCTAGGCTTACCACACACATTGATGAAGCCATGTGGGAATACTGCAACTCATGTGCCAAACTGTGTATCCTTGATGGCTGCAGCCCCTGGAAGACAGCCATTTGCCTGGCCTAACTTCAATGGGGAAGGTAGACAGCAACTACCTTAGTGCTGGAATGTGCAGTCGATGGACATCAGTAACTCTGATGATAACTCATCAGAAAATGATGAAGGTGATGTGTGGCTCACCATGTGTTCAGGTAACTGACATTACATGCAGAGATGAAGTTTGAATGGTTCCACAGCAGAGTGCACTATCCACACTGGGAAGAAGAGGTGGGGATCCTCTGCCAAGAGATGGCTAGTGTTCGCTTCTCGTTTGAAACTGAGGCAGAGCAATGGGCTAAATGTAGACACACTGTGGACACCTTGTTTGATCTCAGCTACCAATCTTTCTGCTCTCAAGAAATCAGTATGTGGCGCAATCTGCAGGGCCAAGTTCTGTGCATTCACATCTGACCCTTCGTATTTGGATGCAGGCTGAAGGTGTGCAAATTGCTACTTGCAGACAAGTGGCAGAGTTATGTTGTAGCATGACTGGTTGATTCCCAAATGACACTTGTATTTATCTGCAGCACCACATTCTCCAAGTAGGACACAAGTGAAACATTGGGATGTATTGGTGTTAGGCAGAGAAGTTGCCTGGTCTGTAGAGCTAGGCACTTTGCCACCCAATGAGCAGTCAGCCAGACAGGCAATATCGTTGCCTCCTGAGCCTGCACCATCTTTGCTGCCAAAGTCTCCAAACACAGATCATCATGCAATGAGGCTCACAGCCTCAATTAATTGCAAATTGCAAGTGGCTGCAACTATGCTCTGACCCATGTGTTGGATGAGAAAACACTTTGTGATGGCTTCAATTGACACCAGAGTTGCCACACTCAGCGATCCCTTGTCTTTTCCTTCCCGAGCTGTCAACATCTGGGCTCTCATACAAAATGGTCACCAATTTGAGGGCCAAACTACTTTAGAATCCTGACTCTGTCAATTATCTCGGCAGTATCTATAAGTGCACCACTGGTGCAAAGCATGAGTTCCTTGCATTTCACATTGGTGACCAACATGAACCTTGCTGACAAAACATCATGATCCTTGACCATGTCCCTCTCTCATTTGGAGGTCAAGACATTGCCAGATCGTGGGACAACACTTCCCTGAATATAACCAGATCTCCCCAGTGACCAGTTTGAGTCCCTCAGTGGGAAGGTTGGGACACAAGTGTACAGGAGGAGGAAGGGTCATGACATGCATGCATACCAGTAGTACATGGCAATAAAAGCTGTAGAATGGGTGGTGGTCAGAGACAGTACATGCCAAGACAACAATCTGCTCCATCAGTAGAGCCTGGTGACCAATGTCAATCCTGGTATGATGTGAAATTTCACCATTGGCAAAATTGGGCAAAATTGTCATTCACAGAAATGAAGAACTTATGACTGAAGAAGGGATGGTGAGCTTGCTGTTCAAGCTCTGCTGAGTGTGTGAGCAGAGGGAGTCACTTATTCGCAGAAGAGACTCTCCTTACCTAAGCCTGATCAGGATTTTACGCTCGCTTCTTACTCTGCTTGCTTTACGGACTGCCTTGACTCATGCTGCCTCACCAACGGTCACGAATCACTCTTCCCTTTGACTTACATATGTACTGCCTTACATACGGACCATGCACCTCACAGTGTATGTGTCTGGGGAGGCAATCCTGAAGTAAACTCGCACAAGAACGTGCCCATGCCAGCTTCCCACTTGGGAACTTCGTACTATGCACAGTAGACTACATCACAATCCTACAGCGATCGATAGGATTAGTCTTTAATAGTCAATTGATCTAATCTACGAAACAGTCGTCTCCCACTCTGTTGAGGGGCTCGACAATGTAGGTGTCATTTGGGACATCACCCCAGCATTGCTCCTGGGCAAGCCCAATTTGCACAGTTCATGACTGTTGTACCTTGGGTTGCATTCGAAGACAACACACAAGCACTACTTGAACTGTACACACAAGCTGGCAGAAGTATCAAGCTGAGGCAGTGTCAAAATGCAGGGTGAGTTTTTAACTATCACCACAGTGTTTTGGCTGATGCATCTGAACTGTATTGGACAGAGAGGCAAGGCCACTGGGGCTCAGCAGAGGGACAAGGCTCAGAGGCTGCAGAGGCTGGGTGAGATCAAGCTGCTGCCAAGCTTGTGAGAATACAGGTGAGAGTTGCTGAGCTGGAGCAACTAACAAAAGCAGCCAGGCTGACAGTGGGGTAGGATAGGTCCGGCTAGTACAGCTTCTCCCTGTTCTGTTGCCTGTCTCTTCTCCTTTCCATGGTGCACCTGTGCCTTTCTCGGCTTGTGTCTTCTGCATCTAGTTAGCTTGCTTACCCTGACATCATGTTCTGGCGCGTCTTTCCTGTCGACAATACACGGAAGTAGTACTATACGTCCCTGCCTTCAAATAACCATAAAATACATGATATGGAAAATGAAAAAGGATACGTCCACACGGCCTGCACTCTGTTGACCTTGAGGTATGCTCACTGCTGCAATTCAGCTTACATCTGCATAAATCCGGTTCCCAGATATATATTATCACCATCTGCGTTTGTGAACCCCAGATGTCATGCAGGCACCTAAGGGTCTATCCATCACAAAACCTTATCATCACATGCCGAAATTGTGATGAGAAAAATACGGATGTTTATCACCTGTCAGCCTAATATGTTCACGATGTATGCAATGGTTTGATTCTCCAAAAATTAGACATCATGAAAAGCGGAAACAAACATATTTGCACATGCACATCATTACTCTGCTGCTCTCTTCACTTTTCTTGCCACACTACAATCGATCTCACCACTGACACAGACTTGTTTAATGCTACACCAGTCTGAGCTGCATGACAACATAGCTTATGCAAGTTCAGTCAGTGATTGGTGGCTAATCTGGGTGATGATGCCCTCAGCTGCTTTGCTTTTTGAGTTGTTCGGAGACATACCCACTGGGGCCCATGGAGGGTGATGAAGGGTCTAGCATCCCTCCGGTAATGTGCAGGACATCTGAGTCAGCAGAACAAATTTCAGGAACTGTATTGCCCCTTTGAGCAATCGCATTTGCAAATGACAGGAGGTGGGTAGCTGCCCCAGAGTTTGGGACTGAAGACATGCTTTGTGCTAACATGACACCTGGGAGTGTAGCTGTCGAACCGTTTGCGCGATAAGGAGGACTAACAGCGATGGATGTGTTCTCATGGCCTGGTTAACGTCAAGCATAAGCAGTCAATCACCATTTCAATGTCTGTTGTGCCAAGAGTGGTGCGACGAGAGGTCAAGTCTACAACACACTAAGGGCCAATGTCTCAGGACCAGTTTCAATTGTGGAATAACCAGAACACCTGCTTGCAGTGAAGAATAAACTAAACCTGAGCGCCTTGCAATGACCGAGCCATCAACTTGGCTGGTAACGAGAGATTCGGGCAGCGTCTGGATCAAGCCAGCCACAGAGGTATGGCTCAGACTCAGCAATAGACATTGACTCACCTTCGTCCAACTCTTCACCTGCGTCAGAGCTATCTGTCCCCTCTTCAGCAAACAAAGTGTCAAAAGCGTTTTGGGATGAACACCTGATTTTTGTCATCAGAATTATCTCCTCTCCACCATCACCTTCCCTCTCAACACAACATGTGGGGGTCCAGCTACCAAAGTGCACCTCAAGATCACATGGTAGCAGCACTGAATCTGGTTCTCTGGCTGTGGGCTGCGATCTTGTCTTTGCTGACCTGAAGCTCCTGGAGTAGAATCCAGATGCATTGCACCAGTGTTCGCAGCTCCGCCTGCGTGTATGCGTGCATACCAGCCTCTAATCATGAGATTTTCTTCTTCCGCATCTTCGGTGCTACTTTTAGCACGTTAAAAGCGTGCTGTAGTATAGCATAGAAGCCAACAGTCACACCACTTCTCCCACTGTTGAGTACGCCAGAGCCATTGCATTCATGCAAAATGTTTGCACAGTAACAAATCGCACAGAGCAGTAGCAGACCCTACAGAACGCCTGGCCAATTGTGGGATAAGAGTGCCACAGGATGTATGATTTGTGCATTGACCAATGTGAACGCCAGAGGAACGATGCACAAAACTGACTCTGTGACTTTCCACACAGCCACAGGTGTTGGAATGCCAGTGCACCTCAGAGGCAAATGCCTCAATGTTGGGCTGTGAACATGAAAAGCAACAACCAACCATATGTTGGCCCAAGTCTCGATTGCCTCTTTCACCCACATCGCTGTCCCCTCCCGGGCAAGTGACATCTGCAATTGGTGCTTGTAGGCTATTTTTGTACAGATTGAGAAAAAGGAACATAATTCAGTACTACAGATCAGGTTAGAGGGCGGTGCAGGACGGTGACAGCAAGCAACGCTTTGCCTTGTTCACCCCATCGATGCACCAGTGTCAAACTGCGTCCATCTTGCACTGATACACTCAGAAGAATGTAACGTGTTTGCAGCAAGTTTCAATTGAGTGCCAATGGTCCACGTAATTCTGTACGTGCTGAGTTGCACAAAGTATGATATAAATGTGGAGCATGTTGTCACACTTTTGTTTCCAGTGTGTCTTTGAGATTATACAGTGAAACTATCACTTTCATGTGCGTTTCGGTCCCAAAACTTGCTTTGAAAGCGACAACGTGCATTATCGCTCAGCATGTGAAAGCAATATACGCTGCACAACAATAACTTTGCAGATGTCATCAGTAAATCGGTATGATGGCCATTGGAGTAAACTCACCAACCACCCATCATCCACCACTGTCACATTTCAGAACAATGTGGATGATCCTTCAGTTGCAGATGAGCCTTGCCGCTGCTCCAGCATTTGTGTGAGAGTCTGAGTCAACTCAGCCAGGCCATCTGCACTTGCTCCATGACTTGGTGAGTGGTTATGCGTCGTCGAATCTCGCGGAGCCTCAAACCAGAGATCAAGGAACGAGGTGACAACCCACTTGACTCCCCTCGCTCTGGCCAGAGGTTTTGGCCACGCTGGCCTGAGTTGATCGCCTGTCACCGTTGGTGGTGCTTCCTCTGACAAGACGGTGAGATAGTCAGCTCCGCATTTACACCACCCCCTGCCCATTAGCCTATTCACAGTCGTACCAAGGGGACTTCCAAACTCTCATTGGGATGTTATACCTCGCAGTGTACTCCAGAAATCGCACAATCGCTGCATGGAGCACTGCTGGTTTGCACGCACGTTCTGCCCTAACATGCAAACCAGTCGTTGACCGTCATGCTAGACTAGATTGGCGTGAATCTCAGCCCCATCCCCTCACCCAGTCTGGACCTTCAATCATTTTCCTGAATACTGGAAGTTACATTACTAAAATCTGGTGGTCAGTGGACTCTGAGTATGCACATAATAATACCTCCTCGGGTAATTAATTCAGCCAAATTCTCGTTGACCAAGTCGCTCATGTCTCGCACTGCCTCTTTATATAAACTCACCAATCAGCTTTAGCCTCTGCATGCAGCATGGGACAGTTGGTCCATGGGCCGCACTATAACCTGATTGGTCCATGTTTTCCTTTGGTCACATAAGTGTCAAATCATGCACGTTAAGAATCACTCAGTACTGGTGAATCAGCACATCCACATCTTTTTTTTCGGCCCTCTAGTTGGATGGCTTTGAACAAGCCTTGGCCTTGTTCTCCTTTGCTGCCCTGAGTTGCCACTTCTTGTATTTGGCTACCTCATCCTTGGCGCCTTGCGAGTCTGCCTTGGCTATCCATTTGTTGTCCTCATTTCCAAAACCTCACCATTTCATAAGGAATGAACACTTGAACCCTCAGCATCACCCATTCAGTATCTTCTCGACTTCCTGAATGTTATCTCCAGGCTCAGGGTTTCTGGCTCCTTCGGCTCCAATACTGGACCTGATGGTATGGCGAGAGTTTGTTGACATGGAATACATCGTGGATGCAGAGTGTGTAGGGGATTTTGAGGTGATAAGCTGTGTTCCCTATTCTTTCCAGGACTTCGAAGGGACCTGCTTGACTATGAGATGGCTTCTTTGAAGGTTGCCTTCGGTTGATGTTGTTTGCGTCCACCTCTGTAGACCTTGCTCCCACTGGGGTAGTCCAGCCATTCCGCATCTCCTTTAGCCATTTTAGGTTTTGACCATGCTAGACGGCTATAGACCTCCTGTTGAGCTTGTTGTAGCTCTTTAACTCATTCCTCCGCCACTGGTATGTTGCTGGTACCCGTAGAGTGCAAAGAACAGAGAACAACCCATCGCTAAATGCGGGCCACAGTTGTAAGCAAACTCAGTTGGAGGGACATATGCACAGCGGGAGTGTTCAATGAATTGGTTCACGTGTTCAGTTTGTCTGTCTGTTGGAAGGACCAGGACAGTGCTGGGAATTAACCAAGCCGAATATAGAAGAACACTTTGGTGCAGGTGCTTGAGAATATGTTCCCTCAGTCTGAGATGACTTTCCGGTGCTCCCCTGTAATTCCATATGTGGGTGATTATGAGATCTGCCATCTCATTCAAGTCCATGTCCTCTCTGCAAGGAATGAAATGCCCTACTTGTGTAAAGGAATCCATAACTACAAGGATGCTGTCATATCTTCTCGACAAGGGGAGCTTGATGACAAGGTTGTAAGCAATGTACTGGAATCCTACTGGGGACTTGGGTTAGGGGAGAGACAGATCACTTGGCATGTGTGACACAGCTTTACATATTGGTTGACTCATGAAGTGAGGCTGGGCCAATTGTACTCTCTTTCGATCAGCTGCCTCCTGCTGATGGGGAATCATGATATAGTGCTACGATGTGGGAACTACAATGGTGCCATTGTACCAACGCAGGTTGTTCCCCAAGGTTTTTTCCTCATCGTACCTCCTCTAGGATAGCAGCCCAAGCATGTTCTCCTTTTCCTTCTTCGCCTCCTTGGGTTCCTCCTTTTCCTTTTCATCCTTGGGGTGGCCGTTTCTGGCGAATTTTTCGCATAGCCCAGCTGCTTAAGAACGCTCTTGGTCCTCCTTGGTTGGGCACATGGTTAGGCTTTTCACTTATGGGCGTCCTTTTTACGTTCAGCGTAGATCTGGTGATTGGGCTTTCTTTGGTGCCTGGGTCACACCAGCCTGATCTTGCTCATACTCTGGTTGTTGATGCAGATCGCGTGCTGTTTCGGGTTGTTGCGCCCTTGGGGTGTTGGGGTTCCATAGGGCCAGCTGTGATTCTACGCATGGGTGTAGGCCATGGCGGCAACATGCAAAGAGGGCAAGATGGTTCGGCAGTGTTGTTCTTGAATTCTGAGGGCCATCAGTTCCCTTGATGCGACTGGTTCCGCATCTGGGTCGCTGAAGGCGGATGTGAAGGCTTGAATCATGAGGTGTTAAAAGCTGGTGTGCTTGCGAGGCTGAAATTTGACCTGTGCAGATGCCATCACAAGGCAGACATGCTCTAAACATTAAATTTCAGTTTAAGGTACTGGACTACTTACCCAAACCTGGAGGCTGAGCCTTGCCTGCAAGCACCACTTCAAGCATTCCATGATGCAACTCATGCTCGGGGTTATTCCTCATAGAATAGTTGTTGACTGTAAGGGCTCGTCCCATCAAAATTTTGGTGTCAAACCGAAACAGTTAAGAAAGCACTTACATTAGTGATAACGCTCTTCAACACTGTAGCGCTGGCTACACTCCTCTCCTGGGCAGAGCGGGTAGACCGTGATGACATCAGAAAAGTCCATTCCAATGTGGTGCTCAAGCGCTTAAAGGGTCACCAGGACGCTGTGGATCTGCAGGATGACTTCGGGGGCATATGCGCAGTGCACAGCGCTGGTGAGGAGGGCGAGCTTGTGAGACACCAGATCACGTCCTCGGTGACACCGTAGAATGCGTATTGGACCCAGATTCACAAATAAATGTTGAGGGGGAGACCTCTGGCGTTGGCACCTGCGCTATTGTTCTGGTCCTCTTCATCCGGTTCCCCAGCTGCTCCACCGTTCTCTCCATGGCTCTCCTTGTCCAATTCGACACCATATTCATGCTCGCAGGGAGGAGGGGCATCGTGACCACCTTGAAGTCGAAGGGGAGGTGGCATGCTGACTGTCAACCGTTCGGTATTAGAGGAGGGAGTCGAAGAACTTGGCGTCCTCAACCAGGTTAGTCTCGTCAAATGCACTGACAAGTACTGCTGTCAAAGTCAACCAATGATCTGACACAGAGGTAAGGAATTGAAGCACCACAATCATATCCATGGCAGGCATGATAGGAGCAAGCAGAGAGAGAGAACGATATATGATGTGTGGTGTGACATGCAGTATGTTCTGAACTGTCTCTATCAGCTCGTCATGTTAGATACACTACAGGCACCTGACGACTCGAGCTGTCGTCCAGCTTCCGATGCAGGTGCGTTTTGGAACAACATGGACATGTGGCTTGCATTCCGGTAGCCTTGTTTGTTAATGATCCTCCCAAATGCCTCCCAACCACCAGGCTCTATCCGTGAGAGAGAGATGCATAGCAGGGGATGCCTACATTTGTAGTTGTTACTCAGTGCGCTCCCAGTTCGTCCTCCACCAAACAATTGCATAACAGCGGGAAGACCGAGGATTTGAGCTCACCAATCGGCACTGGGGTGCTGTTCATGCTGCTCCGGTGGCATGAGGGAGCAGCGGGCTCCTGATACCAAGATAGTGTCCTAGGTCGTCAAGCGAGCGCATCAAACATAGCAGCTTGGGGACCAGCACAAGGGTCATTAATCACTTGTGGGACCAAATTCATGCTCGTCGGTGCACTTTCCGGGGGCCTGGAATTCACTAGCGTCTTCACAGTCGCTTCTATGAGAATTTGATATGACATGTCGTTTGCTTCCCTGATCGCACACACAGACTCGCCTCGTGAGCACTGGCATCTGGTGTGTTGTATGTTGTCCCCCCGTTCCATCGCGTTTGCAGGGTGCCAGAGAGCTTGGCTTCAAACGCTACAACCTAGAGCTGACCCCTCACAGCAGGCAATAGTTGTGGGGCCTTGAGCCAGACTTCACCCGCATCAGTGTTGTTGCTGTTATCAGTCTAAGTTGGACGATTTCTCGGCACCCTGTGTGCATACTTGTGCAGAAGCGACTAAAGGTTTGATTGGCTCACTATCACAGTCAGTAAACGCTTCATGCCCCAGCATCAGGGGGGCGCCTTGCGTTCCTTCACTACATCAATTATTCAAGAGTCTGCCCAGAACTCATCTGTGATATCCAAGCCAGGGTTGTTGAGTATGTGAGTTCTGGCAGAGTATGTGAGTTTTGGCACTTTGGCTTGTGTACAGAGATGTAAATTCTGTGTATGAACTGGAAAAGAGCAAGCCCTCTGGTTAATAATTGCAGCGAGAATTTGATTGGGCTCACTAAGTCGCCTTTGCAATGAGACCAGTTATGCCACTTAGAATGTGATGAATAAATGAGGTGATACACAACTGCTGCATCAGAGCGGCATTATTGTCCGGAGTGCGCAGTGCATTTATCATAGGCTGACTGAACGAAATCTTGAAAGCAACCTTTATTGGCAAAGACTAAATACAAGGGAAGTTGGTCGCTACGCCTGGTTGTACCTAGAGGAGGCGTGGTGTCGAGAGAGGAGATCATGAGTGGGTGGGAAGCCCTATATCCCCCTTGACCCGCCCAGGAAATGCGATCACACCTTGAGCGTCGCCTCACAATTCAAGAAGGAGCTGAAGTCATAGGTTAGGGGCGAGAGCACAGATTGACGCCCTGGCATGCACCAGCAGACAACCAACAAACAGTGTTCCGATCTACGTTTGTGGTGTTTCTCGGTTCTGCCGCCTTCACTTGGGCACATAATGATAAGAACCCAGATCACTCAGGCCTGCAAACAAAAAACAACAACATTATCGCAGCAACGTAACCCGACGCCCCAGCAAGTGTATCTTCAGCTAATGGGTTTGGAGTGCTCGGACAGCCAGTGTTCAAGCGCCCCTCCGCAAGAGCAGTACCCCTGTAGCTGATAAGTTCTTCGTTTCCGCCAATGACAATTTTGCCCATGTTTGCAAATGGCGAAATTTCACACCGTACTGGGCTCCTGATTGAGCAGATCGTGTGTACCGTTACCGACCACTACCCATTCTACAACCTTGATCGCCAGCAGTCCGACTGGTATGCAGGCATCATTGGGGACATTGCTTGTCATCTTGCCATGGTATTCCCAGTATTGCTTCTGGACAGTAAAAGCGAAGCCCAGGTTGCACGGTTCGTGACTGTTGAATCGAAACGCGGGGTGAGGTTTTAAAAAATATCACCACAGGTTGTGCCTGATGCATCTAAACGGTATTGAACGGAGAGGCAAGGCGCCAGAGCAGAAGCTGCTGAGGCCGTGCAAGATAAATCAGCTGCCAAGCTGGCGAGAATAGAAAGCAGGCAGCAGGCTGACAGCGGGGTCGGATACGCCCAGCCTGCACAACTTCTCTCCGTTCTGTTGCTGGTCTCTGCTCCTTGCCATTGTGCGCCTGTGCGTTTTTCCCCTCGTGTCTTTCGGTCCATCTTCCCTCCTTCCCATCTTCTGCCTTCAAAATAACTATAAATACATGACATCAAGAAGAAAAAAAGACATGTCCACATGGCCTGCGCCCTATTGACCTTTAGGTATGCTCACTGCTGCAACTCCGCTGACATCTGCATAAATCCTGTTCCCATATATATAATATTATCATGAGAGAATTCACCAGAATGCCACATGTTTATCACCTGCCAGTGACCCATCACCCTAGTTTGATTCTCCAAATACTAGACATCAGGAAAGGTGGAAACAAGCTTATCTGCGTGCGCATCATTGCTTCCATCTCTTCACTTTGCTCGCTGCACTAGGACCGATCACGCCCTTCCTGCGGACTGCTTTAACGCTGCGCCGGCCAGGCCTTATCCATCATTACTCACACCATAGGATCGTCCTCGATCTCCCCGCTCCCCGATCTCGTACCACGTTCTCTGTTCAATACTGTACTATTTCACACCGTATTTCATAATTCATGAATATATAAACAAGCCATCTCCAGCCTGGGAGCCCCAAGCTTAAACACTCTCGGATTTATCCTTGATATTGCTAGCGCATTGCGCCCCCAAGTCGTCGACTTGGAGCATTGTATCTCAGCTTTACTGTGGGCTTTGCCTGGCGCTTCTGCTGCACCAAGACGTGTGCACACTGTCCGCAAGGACACACTCTCGCTAAGACGTTTCTGGTTGCCTCACCTCGCACCTTTTGAGGGTATTACAAACACTGAAGGTGCACATAGTCAGCCCAGGTAGCCCTGTTTGCAGAGAATACGCCAGGTAGTTACTGTCCAACGCTAGGACGAAAAAAAGTAACGGATTCCCTGAATCTGTATGCGTCCCAACCCCATCCCATTCCTAAAGGGACTCTACTCGAACGCCTCAAAGGCGATAGAATCACACTGCTTGCATTGCTCGCATGTCAAGTTCAGCCAGGCAACGAGCCAAGGGGAAATCCACCACTTGGAGAGACCACGCGCCTCCCAGGCGCCAGAGTGGTCATTTGAGAAGCTTCAGGGAGAAATCCAGAAGCTCACAGGCATGACGGCCGCTATGCGAAGCGATATCCCCATGCTATGCGAAGAAAGAAAACATGGACTAAACGCCATACTCAGGGAGCTCAGGGAAGGGTCCCACTCAGCCCAAACAAAAAGGGAACCCCAACAATTCACAGATGCAGCAGACTGTTCAGCCTCCCGGGATCGTCGTCCAAGGTTGGCCCCTGAATCCCTATCGCAGACCCTGAATCCCATGAGTATCAGGACAGCATGAAGACTCGGCCCGCAAACCAAAACTCAAGATACCAGACAAATAGGATGGAAAACAGAAAGGACAGGCAGCAAACCTCTGGTGACTACGAATGACAGTGGATTCAACAAAGAAGACGAACAGATGAAGTACCTCCTAACTAACATGACAGACAGAGCAGCCAATTGGGCGTATGGATATATTGTGGACCTAACAAAACATCCTGGTTTCTCCTGCCCACTTGTGGGTGGCGTTTACATACCACCTGACAGCTCGATGCTTTCATTCCCGCATTTTTTCCAGCACAGCATCCATTACGGTCAGCTGACCATCCTTGAGGCCGGAAATCGCGCTTTGCATATATCAACAACCAAACTCCCATTCTCATCTGACACATCTACCAGGTTACAGTATAAGTCAAAGGCGAGAATTATGTCTTTGTTAGTATGGTAGTGCAGCGTTTTGTTTACCACAACAAGAACCTGTATTCGGGCCTGTGATGTAACGCTCCGTACAGGGATGATTTTCTTGGCATTGGCACATCAGTCTTGCCTGCCAATTTGTCAAGCTCTGAAATGACTCATGTCTGCAACCCAACAGCGGCTGGCTGGCTACTCATTGATGAAACCTTTATACTTGGATGCCTGGCATCCACCCATGTGTGCAGCAAGCGGTCGCACACCTGGACGCCCAAAAACAGCTCGGGTATGAAAGCAACGCAGGCGAACTGGTCCAAACAAAGTCACTCAAACGAATAAGAGAAACGATGAGGTGAATCCAGCAAGAACGATCCCCTGATTGATACCTTTAGACGACACACCCGCGAAGTATATATCAAGGGCACCCAAAGCGCACCTAATCCAGTAGCTGATTTTGGTTATTTGTGCGTTAACGCCACGTTTTATAGAGCTCGTCTCAGAGCGGCTGGCAACAATGCATGTCATCCGCAATGCTGTGACATACCACTTAACATGCTGCATTCTTGCGGTCCGTGGGTGCTGGGACTCGCCCAACTTGTTTGATTTATGTTGCACGACTCTCACAGTCACACATCCTGAATTGGGATCCAGAACCAGCCTAGCAGTTCTCGAAGTAGTCACGGCGGCACCAACTGGCATCAACAACACCGATATCTTCCTGGATGAACTCCGGGAGATACTCTTTGAGGAGTTTGGTATCAGGTGCTCAACCTCAACTATTTGGAGGGCACTGAGCAGGTGTGGGCTTACCATGAAGAAGGTATTATGCATTATATATATATGTGACTATTTTTTTTCAATGTATTAATTCACTGTTATGTTTGAAGCTGTCTAAGCAAGCTCTTGAGCACTCAGAACAGATGTTGGCCTGCACTACCAACCATTTCAGCCCGTACCAATTTGTCGATGAATCATCTTGTGATTGCCGAACGACCTATTGTGGTCGTGCTTGGAGTATGTCTGGGATAGAGGCATTTCATCACACATTCTTTGTCCGTGGTCGTCAGTGAGCTTTTTTGTTGTTTGGTGTATGACACTATCTCCTAACTGCACCAGGTACTCAATACTACCTGCTATGTCCCTGGATGGGATACTTCATGTTGAGATTGTTGAAGGATCTTTCAACACGGAGCTATTTTCTGACTTTCTTGATGGTTTGCTTGATACCATGACACCTTTCCCAGGTCCTAACTTGTTATCATCATGGATAACTGCTGAATCCACAAGAACCCTGAGGTGTTGCAGCGCATTGTTGAGTGGTGAGGTATCTGTGATTAGTGGCATGATTTTTGCTGACTTTGCTGACTTGATAGTGGCATGCTCTATGATTTCTTGCCTCCATACTCACCTGATTTCAACC
>WSLN01000425.1:395-15036 GCA_019677355.1 Ceratobasidium sp. 370
TTCTAGAATTGTCCTTGCTCTCTCGCTTATTGATCTTGTACCATTGTCGCTGATTAATACCATGTACTATTTGAAACTGTATTTGATATCTCTGAATATATAAACGAGTAGTCCTCAGCCTGGGCACCCCAAGCTGAGATACTCTTGCATTCCTCATCTATAATTGCTAGTGCAGTGCGCCCCCAAGTCGTCTACTTGGAGCATTGTATCTCAGCTTTTTAGTGGGCCTTGCCTCTCGCTTCTGCCATACCAAGATACGTGCACACCATCTGCAAGGACTCCATCACCACTAAGACCCCTCTGGTCACCTCACCTCGCCACAAGGCAAGCACTCGCTGAGACTGCCACCGCGCCTCTTTAGGTAGCACAGGCACTGAAAGTCAGACCAAGCACCCAAGGGGAAAGAAGGCTAGAGCTGGGAATTGCCCATCTCAAGCACCTATAGCATCCATAGTCAGCCAAAGTAGACCCACTTGCAGAGAATACACCAGATACCATAAACAGTTATCCACTGGTAGTTACTGTCCAATGCTAGGACGAAACAGCAATGGATTAGCTGCATTTGAGTGTGTCACGACACCATTCCAAAACCAACCCTACTCGAACACCTAATGGGCGATAGACTCTCACTTCGTGATTGACTAGAATGTTGGGCACAGCAGGACAATGAGCAAAAGGACAATCAGTCCAAGGGACACTGTTGGAAGGGACCATACCCTTGCCAACAGTCTTGGACCCACCTGAATGGTCCTATGAGAGGCTCCCAGAAGCGGTCCAAAACCTCACGTCCATGATGACATCGATGCAAAGGGATATAGACACCCTACACTCAGAATCGGCTGAACAACTGTTTGGCCCACATGAATTATTCAAAAAGCTCAATATAGAAAAACCAACCACCAAGGAAACCCCAAGGACTGGGACCAGTAAGGGGCTGTTCGAAGGACCGGGACCATCATTCAAGGTTGACCCCTTGATCCCTACCTCAGATGATGAGTCCCCAGGAGACACGCTAGTCCCTGAAGCTCCAAGGATCCGTAGGGTTCAGATACAGCCTTCCCCTAGGAGTGAAAGTCCCACTCCCGCTAGACAGTCTACACCTGCAGAAGATAGACCAAACCATGAACCAAAAGTCAAAACCCCTGAGGAATACGATGGGAAGACCAAAGGACGAGCAGCCAAGGTGTGGTGGCTTCGAATGGGGACAGCCATGTCTTTCCAAAACAGCAGATTCAGTAATGAGGATGAACAAATGAAGTACATCCTCAATAACATGACCGGAAAAGCAGTGGACTGGGCGTATGCATACCTCACGGATCTCAACAAAGCTCCTCGCTCCTGGCGACCCACAGCCCGATCTCTCCACAGTCTCAAAGAGGCCTTCATCTCCACTTTCAGAGATCCTGACGCAGAACGGATCGCAGAAAGGGAACTAATGTCACTCTCCCAACAAGACTCAATGGCGGATTACATCATAGAATTCGAAAACATTGCCGCAGAACTATCATGGGACGAGTCAGCCCTCATCACCTGCTTCCGCAAAGGGTTACACCCCTTTGTCAAGTCACAATTAGCCCTGATGGAACCCCAGCCCAGGGGATTGGACAATCTCAAGAGACACACTATTCGCATCAACAATACCCGAAGGGAGAACGAAAAAGACCGCGCACAAAAGAAAACAGCAGGAACCCCCACCACTACTCAAGCCTTGAAGGAACCCGTGGCCACTACAACAAGTGCCAAACCAAAAAGGACCCCACTCAGTGAAACCACTAACTTCGTACCAAAGGAAGAAAGGGAGTGCCGTTGAGCAGCTGGGTTATGCGAAAAGTGCGCCGGAAAGGGACATACAAAGGACGAATGTCACACAGGCTGGAGAATGGGCAAACCAAAGGAGAAAGAGGAACCCAAATCAGAGAAGAAGGAAAAGAAGGAACACGCAAGGGTCGCGATTGAGGAGGAACCCGAATTGGACATCGATGAGGAGGTAAAAAAAGACTAGGGACCTCTGCTTCTGTGACAGAAGGCTCCCAAATGGAATCTGATAATATAGATGTGTGTGTTGTATCGTACAAAAAGAATTTTATCATCTCCACCACTCTATCAAACGGACCAGCAGAAAGACCTACAAACGCACTCATCGATACAGGCACCTCCCTATCATTTATAAATACTACACTTGTCGAACAACTCAAACTCCCTAAGATTCTGCTAGAAAAACCCAAACGAGTCAACACCATTGAAGGAAAACCTATGGGAAAAATCTGGCATTACATCACCCCCAATATCCTAATAGGTCAACATGAGCAACCCCATCGACTGTACGTCTGTAACACAGGAGACTTCGAATTAGTTATCAGACTAGACTGGTTGCAAAAGCATCAACCCCAGATCAACTGGGACACCCTAGAGCCTCAAGGGTTCCCCTCCGACTACTGCCACAAAAATTGCCTCCCTGAGTACGCCAGATCAGCAATGGAAGAACCTTTCCAACCTCCTGAACAACCCCTAAAAGAGCTACTTCCTGAGGAATATCACAAATATCTCTCAGTCTTTGGGGAGGAAGAATTCAAGCAGCTCCCCCCTCATAGGGACTACAATATAGAAATAGATCCAGAAGAAGGGAAAAGCCCCAGTTTCGGCCCAATATACCCTATGACACCCTCTGAATCCCAGTCTCTGTGGGAAATGATCGATGAAGGTCTGGCCACAGGAAAAATTCGACATAGTAAATCCCTGGCGGCCTCTCCTGTGATGTTTGTCAAAAAAGCTGACGGAATGTTACAGCTGGTAGTCAATTATCGGAAACTCAACGCAATCACGATAAAAAACCAATACCCCTTGCCCAGACAGGATGAACTGATCGACAAGCTAAAAGAGGCCAAAATCTTTACCAAACTGGACCTCCAATGGGGCTATAACAATGTCCAGATTCGGGAGGGTGATGAATGGAAGACAGTGTTCAGGACCAAATATGGATTGTTCGAATACCTAGTGATGCCTTTCGGGCTAACTAATGCCCCTGCGACCTTCCAACATTTTATGAACAACATACTCCAAGACCTGATTGACATCACCGTCATTGTATACCTTGACGACATCCTGATATATTCCAAGGACCCTTCCAAGCACACGGAACATGTTAAGGAGGTACTTCATAGACTCAAAGAAAATCAATTGTTCTGCAAGATTCAGAAATGCACCTTCCACGTAACCAAGGTCCCCTACATAGGAATGATCGTCTCCACCACAGGTGTCTCAATGGAGGAATCAAAAGTCAAGGCAGTCAAGGAATGGCCCGAGCCCACAACAGTCAAGGAAGTCCAATTGTTCATCGGGTTCGCCAATTTTTACCGACGCTTCATAAAGGGTTTCAGCCAAATAGCCTGACCCCTCCACAACCTAACCAAAAAGGGGAAAGGATGGGTATGGGGGGACATCAAGAGACAAGCATTCGAAGAGATCAAGGCGACCATAACAGATTGGCCAGTACTCGCACACCCCAATCCAGAAAAGGAATACTTCCTAGAAACCGATGTGTCAGGAGTCGTGATGGGTGCTGTTCTTAGTCAACGGCAGGAGGACGGACGTTTACATCCAATTGCTTTCATGTCCGAGAGCTTCAACAAGCACGAACAACACTATGACACGGATAACAAAGAACTGCTCGCGATCATTCAAGCTTTTAAGAACTGGCGCATCTACCTCGAAGGAACCAAGGACCCTGTGATGGTATTCATGGACCACAAGAACCTACAGTACTACCCAAGCCTGTGACCTGAATCGGCGACAAGCCTGATGGATGCAGGAGCTCGCCTCTTACAACTTCGTTATCTCCTATTGCCCTGGAATACAATCCCAGAAGCCCGATGCCTTGTCACGACGGGCAGATTTCCAAAAAACACACGACTCCCCTCAAACACTTATCAAGCCTGACCAATTTCTGGCCACAGTAATCACCGAAGTCCTCACTGACGTAGAAATACGCCAGCTAATACGAAAAGAGCTCGATCAGGACCCATCGCTTGAAGCAATCCTAGCATTCCTCTGAGGGAATCTGGAGAACACTCCGGCCACAGTGAAACATTGTTTTAGGGAATATACCTTCGAAAACGGCCTCCTGTGTTACAATGAACTATAGTGGTCCCCAATGTTGACTCAATCAAAAGGCACGTAGCAGCGTTATATCACAACTCCCCCTTGGCAGGACATCCAGGACAATCCAGGACCAGACAGCTGATCGAAAGAGAATACTACTGGCCAAGCCTCATGGCCTGGGTCAACAAGTATGTAGCCTCTTGTTGGACATGTCAAGAAATCCAACCACCAAAAAGGGCACCAATACCACTCCAACCCACTCAAGTCCCTAGTTGTCCCTTCGATTACATATCCTATGACCTAATCGTCAAGCTCCCTTTATCTAGTGGGTGTGACAGCATACTTGTGATAATCGACTCCTTCACCAAGCTGGGACATTTCATACCCTGCCGAGAAAGCATGGATTCGAAAGAACTGGCAGATCTCATCATCTCTAATGTCTGGAAACTCCACGGCATGCCGGAAAAAATTATATCTGACCAGGGCAACATCTTCTCTAGCGCCTACACCAAAGCATTCTACGCCCGGCTTGGAATCACCCCAGCCTTGTCCTTGTCCTTCCCCCCACAAACAGATGGGCAAACTGAACACGTAAACCAGACAATTGAACATTACCTGCGTGCCTATGTCGATTTCAAACAAGTTGATTGGGTTGCCTGGCTCCCTACTGCCGAGTTCACCTATAACTCTAGCCCCCACTCTGCCATGGGGCACTCACCCTTCTTTGCGCTCTATGGGTATCACCCTGTGTTCACCCCCCAGGGGAAAGCAATAGCAACATACCAGTGGCTGAAGAAAGAGTCAAGGAGTTGCAACGAGTTCAAAAGGAGGTCCGTAGTCACCTAGAACGTTCCAAGGCTAAGATGGCAAAGGGAGAAGCTGAATGGCCCAAATACCCCATTGGTAGTGAGGTGTGGGTAGACGCCAAAAATATCAACCAAGGTCAACAAACTCTCCCCTTATCACCAAGATCCTGTATGAGAACCCAAGGAGCCCAAGAGCCTAGAACCTGGCGACAACATCCAAGAGGTCGAAAAAATCCTTAACGGACGAAGGAGAGGATCCAAATGGTCATTCTTGGTAAAATGGAAGGGATTCAGAGAAGAGGACAATGAGTGGCTGGCAGAGGAGGATTCGCAAGGCGCCAAGGACAAGGTCGCCAAATACAAGAAAAGGTGACTCAAGGCAGCAAAAGAGAACATGGCCAAGGCTCCTCCAAGACAACCCCGGAGGAACCCAAGAGGGGGATAATGTCATGACTAAGCCTTTGGACTAAGCCCCCCGAAAGCCCACCATCTAGAATTGTCCTTGCTCTCTCGCTTATTGATCTTGTACCATTGTCGCTGATTAATACCATGTACTATTTGAAACTGTATTTGATATCTCTGAATATATAAACGAGTAGTCCTCAGCCTGGGCACCCCAAGCTGAGATACTCTCACATTCCTCATCTATAATTGCTAGTGCAGTGCGCCCCCAAGTCGTCTACTTGGAGCAGTGTGGAGTGGTCATGCAAGTCCCATTCAGCTGGGAGTCTCCTGGTGGCCTGACAGTGTGAGGGCAGTTTCCTCAGGTGTGAGATGTAGCTTTTGGAGAGGTGGTGAAGGGTGTAGTTCATTGGTGGGATGGAGGCAAGGTGTTTCATGGCTGCAACAGGTGGTGTGGATGCAGCCAAGGAGCCACATAAGACTGACATTCTGGGCATGTATGAGGATGAAGACCAGGCCAGTTTGTCTGACTCCAGTATACCATAAGGCAGAGCCATTTGTCAGGACTGGGATTACACATGCTTTGTCCAGCAGTTGGGTGTGTTTGGTCCAGAGACTGCACATGCTGTTTGCAAGGAGCCTTGTCGTGACCTCCCTCTCCTTGGTCCCAACATCTCCCACTACTGGAGTTGAACACACGACCTCTGATCCATCAGCAAAACCCTGAAAGTCTACTGTAGCCTGAGATCTTCAATATTTGCAACAGAGCACGATGTAGCGTCCCGTAGCCATACATATCTAGCACCCACTTTACATAGCTCTATGTAGTGACACCTGTTATCAAGGCCATGAATCTGCTTCTACTGTAATTTACATAGTTATGAACTGATTATGTGCTACTATGTAAAAGCTACCAAACTACATTGCACTATATGGTCAACTGTGAGTTGCTAAAGCACTTGTACCCAAATGAGGACATGAAAAATGTGTATTGCATTGGTAGAATATTACATATTAACACTATTTCTAGCTGCACACAATCTGCTTCAGCATTCATACCCAAATGTGGGGCTTGCATTCACAAGTGTGGCATGAATTTGGTTAAAATCATGCAACCCAGCACCACCCTATTGCGAAGTCAAAAGCTGCTTTGGTACGACACTCTTAATAACCTACCCGGACTAAATCTAACAGCTCATTGTAATCAGGAAGGCCAGAAACTGCTGTAGCGCTAGCCTAGCCGTGCTTTGTTAGAATCAAATTCAGCCCAAAAAAGTTGGACATCGTGAAGCCAAGGGATAGATTGAGTTAAGTCGGCTTCCAGGTGTGGGCAAAGCCAATTGTGGGCTGTGCCTTCTAAATACAACATGATGAACATGACTTGTTGGTCCTCTGTCACGATGGGGTATGTGGATCATAAATGTTGTGTACAGGCCACACAGAAGTCCATGGCTTTGTCCTTCTTGGTCCCATTGAATTTGTCCAGTTTTGCTGTTTTTACCAAGACAGTGGCCCCTGTTGGTTTGGTAGAGGTGGTGGTTGGGGCCGATGTGGTAGGGACAGTTTTTTGTGTGGTGGTTGGCGTACTTTTCAGCATACTCCTCACTTTTCCCATATCTTCAATTAATGTCTGGGTATCCTTATGGATAGCTTGGGCATAAGACCCCACTTGTTCTATTTGCTGGTGCATGTGCTCGTCATTTGTCTTTACAGCATCTCCCAATTCGAGGATCAAGCTCTGTTGATAGAGCTGTTCCTTTTCAATCTGATCCAGACGACAGGTGGTTTCATGGTGATACACCCTTATTAAGGCGCAGATGTCTGCTGCCGAAATCTTGTGGTAAGGGACATGGCATCCTGGGCCAGATTCGTCGTCAGGTAGGGTGAAGTGTGAAAGTTGGGAGGCTTGGGTAGTATGTGAGGCATGCAAAGCTACTGAGGCTGATCTGCAACAGGTGTTCCCCAAGCACCCTGGAAGGTCTGATCAGGATCGAACTCTGTCATAGTGGAATCACGTCTTGTAGGAGGTCGTCTAGTTCCTGGATGTTTTGGTCTGCTACACGTAACTCCTCTTGGAGACTGATCAATTCCTGTACGGTAACCAATTGGAGTTGGCAGTAGTATTCGGCTTCGCCAAGGAGAGCAGCTATGCAAGTGGGGTTATGGCGAGTGTGAGGAAGTGGTAGACGCGAAGGACGATCTGTATAAGAAAAATGGTGATTGACACCAGGGCTAAAGCAAGAAGTGCACTTCCTAGTGTGCTTCAACTAATACACTAGTAGAGTAACCGGTGTATCCCACACCGATGGAAAAGGAATATGACCTAAGGTGCCAAGCTACCTAAGGCCACTGGCAAGCCCCCGACTTGTTGACGAAAGTAGGTAGGGAACCCACTACTTGTTCCAATATCAACAAGAGGTCTACACTTTATGCCTAGAGCTGCTGAGGACAAACCCTTGAGCACTCAATAGGGATAGGCGAATTACAACTTTGTAAGAGGTTGGAGGGTAACGAGAACCCTTACTGTGGATGGGTGGTGTTGTGAGTTCACTCCGCTCCTCCCAACTTTTTTCTCATGGCTTGCCTGCTCCGCCACCAGCCCTGGGCCATGTAGGCTTTTTGCTTCTCGGTCTCTGACTTGGT
The DNA here is from genome assembly GCA_019677355.1 of Ceratobasidium sp. 370. NCBI lineage: Eukaryota > Fungi > Basidiomycota > Agaricomycetes > Cantharellales > Ceratobasidiaceae > Ceratobasidium > Ceratobasidium sp. 370. The sequence continues at coordinate 8,345 of WSLN01000425.1, forward strand.
GTACGCACCATTCACGGCTGCACCTTTGTATGACTCATGGGTATGCGCATTCTGTGCTGACGCTGCGCCTGCAGTTACCACTGTATGACTCGTCTCTTTGTCTGTAGTATATATACAGTGGTGCACAAGCCTGGATTCTCCAGCTTGCTACACCTCGTCTTGCTCATTCACTTACTCAAGCTCCCTAGCAAGACTCATCCGTCTGGCTGTCACAGTCAACCACTTTGTAACATCACTCCAATGTACTCCGTCAAGCACTCTTGGTCTCATCGGCCTTAGCCTCCACTTTGTCTTAGTCTCGTCGTCTTCACACCGACATTGACTCCTAGTTACAAGACCACACCCTACCTCGCCACCTCCACCTTTGCTACTTTGTCACTTTGTCACATCCCGCTAGGTCGTGACATTGTGTAGCAAGTGTTGTGAGTTTGCTCCACTCCTCCCAACCTTTTCTCGTGGCTTGCCTGCTTCGCCACTGGCCTTAGGCCACGTAGGCCATTTTGCTCCTTGGACTCCGGCTTGGTGTATGCGCCATGCATGGCTGCGCTTTGTATGATTCACGAGTATGTGCATTCTGTGCCGACGCTGTGCCCGCAGTCACCACTGTATGACTCGCCTCGTAGTACTTAGTATAAATACAGTGGTGCGCAAGCCTGGATTCTCCAGCTTGCTACACCTCGTCTTGTTCATTCACTTACTTGAGCCCCCTAACAGGACCCATTAGTCTGGCCACCACAGCAGGCCACTTCGTCACTGTACTCCAGCGCACCCCTTCGAACACACTCAGCCTTATTGGCCTTAGCCTTCATTTTGTCTTAGTCGTGTTGCCGTCATGTCTCTACCAACTCCCAGCCACGAGACCACACCTCAGTCAGCCACCTCCACCTTCGCAACTCTGTCACTTCGCCCCCTTCTGTTAGGTCATGACAGCAAGCTTCTATACGCATACCTGGAGCTAACACCGTGGTCATATTATTGCCCAAGGAAGTCACCATCAACATGTCTCAACAAGGATCCCACCCTGGATCAACACATAGCCACCAGACTTGGTACCAAACCTGACTACAGTCTGCCCTCAGAGGGGACTTCTCAAGAACTAGGGGATCCACCCCAACTACGCCCATAGAACAGGACATCACAGATGGGGAACAATGCACCCAATCAAGAGCCTCCCAATGATCAATGCCAGGAGGAATGCCAATGGAAGAAGAACCAACAATTGTCCTTGAAAATGTCCCTCAATCAGAACCTGAAGAAGAAGAACCCCCCATGGTATGAGTCCTCCCCCAACCGCATGGGGGTCCCGAACAAGAAAGTGCAGTGGGTGCGGGATTGGTCCTCATCGAACCAGAACCTAGTGATGAGGGATCAACGCACTACTACCACCCCCTGGCAGGAAGAATTCCTCGTTCGAGAAGAGGAACTCCAAGGGCTACACTGCGAAGAGCCTCCCAACCCCTGCCTAGACAGCCAGAGAATGAACCTGAACCAATTCCAGTTCAGCCTCAACAAGCCCCACATCTTCCCACCAACCCTGAACCTGACCTACCAGAACCAGTGGCAGTGGCACCACCCCAGTACCAGCCACCAGAACAACCCATCATACAACCCCAAGTAGAAGAAGCCCCATTTGACCCACAAGCAGACCCAGGCTTCCAAAATATAGTCCTAGCACTCCGGGTGGCCATGCAACCTCTCTTACTGGAAATAGCGCAACACATTCAGGAGGAAATCAACCTTGAAGAAGCAGAAGAAGGGATCGAACACGTAAGAAGACGCCTGGAGGATTTCACCAAAGGAGCCACGAACCTCAACCAAAGGATAACAGAAATCGAGCAGAATCTTGTACAGGCGGTAAACAATAGCTACGAAGCCCACCAAGAAGCCCAATGAGTGCATACAGCAGCAAATCAAACCCCAACCTGGGTGGAAGACCTCTTATGAGGCAACAATGAAACCCTAAAAGCAATCAAAGACCTATGGAAGGAAAACGACACCACTGTAACTATACTCCAAACCCTGGACAATTGAGTCGGCACCCTCGAAGAGAAAATAGACCAAATCTCGACAAAAGCATCCCTGGCAGAAGCCCCCTAATCCACACGTCGAGACATTCCCCCACCCCATCGATCACCCTCGCCACCAGGGTCCCCAGAGCAATGGTCACACTCTAGAACACCATGTCTCTGACGTCACTGGTCCAGGTCCCCTGAACAAGAATGAGTACCAAAAGGAGCAAAGGCCAAGAAACCAGAACCCTTTGAAGGAAAAAAGAAGGACATGGAAGCTGAACTCTTCCTAATGACGATGGAAGTTTACTTCAGGGATTACCCAAATGCTTTTACAGATGAAAAGAAGATTTCCACCACCCTTGTCAATATGAAAGAGGGACAGGCTTCGAGATGGGCAAAACCCCTACTTTGCAAACTCCTGGACAATACAGATCACGAAGCATTACACTGCTGGGACAGTTTCAAAAAGGCTTTCTTACTCGCCTTTGGCAACCCCATCAAAGGACCACGTGGTAGAAAACATCCAGAAACTCCTTCAAACACAATCAGTAACTGAGTACACCTCACAATTCCAGACCTATATGGAAGACCTAGATTGGGACGACAAAGCCCTCATCGACTGCTTCAAGGCAGGACTCAAAGACAACGTAAAGCGTGAACTACTTCGCATGACAGTACTCCAAGACATGTCCAGACTCACACTTGAGGAATGGATAGAATATGCCACGAAAATGGACAATATCCTATACACAACTAGGGCCACAAAGGAAACCATCAAGGGGAAGGTAGGCAACACCCCAGAGAAGAAACCTTCAGGAACCACCCAGAAGAGGGTCACACAAGCCACCATTGATAGATGTAAAAGGGAAGGGCAATGCCTCAAATGCAGCTGCAAAAGCCACATGATCAAGGAGTGCCGATTGAAATGGAGTGAAGAAGACCAAGGGAACAAGGACCCAATCAAAGCAAAAGAAGCCAAAGTTGAGGACAACAAGGACGATGCCTCCACAACCTTGGAGTTGGAAAATTAGAACGGCCTACTGAACCCGTGTCTGTAGGCAAGGATACCCAAGATCGTGATCATAAACATGTATATTACCTCAAGAAATCCAATAATTGTCACGACCTAGCGAGATACGGCGAAGTGACGAAGTCGCGAAGGTGGAGGTGGCAAAACGGAGAGTGGTCTCGTGGCTAGTTGTCGCGGGGTGGTGGAAGTAAGGATGGTGTGGAGGCCAAGACCGAGTATACTAAGAGTGGTCGAAGGCGTACGCTGTAATAAAAGGACGAAGTGGTCGACTGTGACGGCCAGACTGATGAGTCTCGCTAAGGAGCTCCCGAAGGTGGATGAGCAAGACGAGGTGTAGCAAGCTGGAGAATCCAGGCTTGCGCACCACTGTATTTATACTATAGACTATCGAACGAGTCATACAGTGGAAACTGCGGGCGCAGCGTTGGCACAGAACGCGCGTACCCGTGAGTCATACAAAGCACAGCCATGAATGGCGCATACACCAAGTCGGAAGCCGAGAAGCGAGAAAGCCTACGTGGCCTAAAGCCGGAGGCGAAGCGGGCGAGCCACGAGAAAAGATGGGGGTGAGTGAAGCGAACTCACAACATTCCCCCCCCAAAAGTGACCGTCCAAAGGAGAGGACGGGCACAAAGTCCAAAGAAGAAGAAAACAAAAGAGAGAAAGGAAAACAAAAAAAACTAAGTACATCTCCCCTTTTGGGAGGCTACCTTATCCGGGGTGCATGGTAGCAACGACTGGTTACCCTCTACACTAGGGAGCCCAAACTCTCGTCCGTGCCTTTACTCGGCGAACTCCCATTCTCTGTCCTCGTTCCCCTGGTGGTCCCAGGCGTGCTGGTCGAACCACTCCATGAGGCGGTCCCTCGACATTTTTCCTTTCGTGGCGAGGGCCCAGATGCGTCCAGAGGGGATCTCGTCAACCTCCTTGTGGTACTGCTCAGGAACGAGCGTTTTCCACTTGTTGACCACGTCCTCGACCCATTTCTCGGCATGGTCGGCTCGGACCCACCAGGTCCTGTCGGCCTTCCATTCGATCGAGGGGAACTGCCCCTTTGACTTGGTGACGACCCCGTACACGGAGTCGCCGACGCATCCTCGGGCCAGATACAGTTTGGTCTTCTGCATCTGCCACGCGTTGTCGGGTCGTGGGCCATCCCCCACCCATTGCAGGGGGCCTCGCCTTGGATCGTGGAGGGTGTTCCCCTCCCAGTAGCATCCCCACCGTTCGAGGCAGGGGATGTATTCGAGGTCGACCTCAGGGTTGAGTTCGGCGGCGTACCGGGATGCCTCATGGTAGTTGGTGATGGACCGGAGGTCCCGGATGTAGGTCCCCACTCCCCAGGGGGCGGCGTCCATCGCCTCTCGGACTTCGAGGATTGGTCCCCTTGGGACCACGTCAACCACCCGAGGTCCCCATCGTTCGAGTCGGGTGGCGGCCTTGAATCGTTTGGCCTCGGCGATCCTCCCGGCCAAGAGGTTGCCCCTTCCCCCTTTGACGAGGTGCTTGGAGGCGAGGGCAGACTTGCTGGGGGCCATTGTAAGTGAGGAGGGGTAGGAGTGGTGGTAGCTGGGTCGCTGTCGTTGCTGGCCTTTCCTCTCTCCCTTTTATATCCCTTTGGCACGGGGGCCGAGGGGTACTTCTTGAGAAAACGGCCCATGACTTCTCCCAGGTCTGTGAATTTCTCGGCCCTTTCCCACGTATTTTCGCTCGAGTCATACCCTTCCCATTTGACTTCGTACCATAGCCCCTCCTTTGTCTGTTGCCAATCCACGAGTTCTTCCACGCGGTATTCCTCCTCCCCTTCTTCCGTTACGACCGGCGGTGGTCGGGGCTGTGTTCTGTGAAACAGGTCTTTCCTATACGGGGTAAGGAGGTCGACGTGGAAGACGTTATGGATGCGCATGGATTTTGGAAGTTCCAGTTCGTAGGCGTGGGTGGAGATCTTCCTTGTTATCCGAAATGGCCCTGTATTCTTTCGGTCAAGCTTCTTGGAGGGTCGTTTTGTTCGAATGTTTTTGGTGTTCAGCCAGACCTGGTCCCCCACTTCCAGACTTGGAGGTTCGGGGTGTTCCTTTGTTCATAGTTCCATCCTGGCCCTTGCTTCGTCCCAGACTTCCTTCATGTGGTTTGCAATGTCGTTTGCTCTTGGGTTGTTGCTTTGATGCTGGGTCATGTCCCAAGTGGGGTCCTGTCCATAGAGTGTTTCGAACGCCGATTGTCCGGTGGAGGCGTTTACGTGATTATTGTGGCAGAATTCCGCTATGGGTAACCATTTTACCCAGTCATCCTGCTCGAAATTGCAGAAGCTCCGAAGGTAGTTTTCGAGCCATTGGTTCGTTCGTTCTGCCAGCCCATCTGTGTGAGGGTGGTAAGCCGTGGAGAGCCGGGGTTCGATCTGCAATCTTTCGTACAGGGCCTTGAGGAAGTGACTGTTGAAGGTTGGGCCTCGGTCGGAGATGGTGACCTCCGGTAGTCCGTGATGTTTGAAGATTTCCTTGATGAAGACCTCTGCCACTCCTTCCGCGTTTATGGATTTGTTGCATGGTATGAAGTGTGCTTGTTTGGAGAAGCGATCCACCACCACGAGGATACTGTCATATCCCTGGGAAGGGGGGAGTTTCACGATGAAGTCGTAGTTGATATGTTGCCAGGGCCTCTTTGGGAGTTTGATATTCTTGGGTGGTCTTGCTGTGTTGCTTCGTTTGGACTCGATGCATATCCGGCAGTTGTCCACATAGGCATGTGTTTCTTGCGTCATTCCTGCCCAGTAGTACCGCCGTTTGATGAGTTCGAGGGTTCGTTCCCGCCCCTGGTGCCCCGTGAGAGGGGAATCGTGATTCTCCCAGAGAATGGCCTTCTTGATCTCAGGGTCTTTTGGTACTACGATGGTGTTGTCGTACCAGCAGAGCCCTTCCTTCCATTCATATCTTCGACATTGCTTCTGTATGCTAGGTGGAAGTTTGTCCTTTTGTTTCGTGTTTGTGAGGACTAGCTCGAGTTCCTCATCTTCCCCTTGCGCTTCTTTAATCTGGGTCTGAATATCGTTTTGTCCTAGGTCCACTTTAAAACCTTGGAACAGTTCTTCCCTGATCATGACCTGTTCGGGGTTTGGGATGTCTTCATGGTCCGATCGTCGCGATAAGGCATCTGGTTTCTGGGATTGCTTCCCTGGTCGGTAGACGATAAGGAAGTTAAACGATGCTAGTTCGAGGTACCATCGAGCGTGTTTTTGGTCCATGGGGTGCGCTTCCTTCCAGTACTGGAGGTTGCGGTGGTCTGTGTAAATCGTAATGGGGTTTTTGGTGGCTTCCAGGTACAATCACCAGTGTTTCAAAGCTTCGACGATCGCGAGGAGTTCTTTGTTATATGTGTCGTAGTTTCGTTGTGCCGGGTTGAAGCTTTTGGACATGAAGGCAATGGGGTGTAGTTTGCCGTCCCCCTTGCGCTGGCTAAGGATCGCTCCCATCGCCACCCCTGAAGCATCGGTTTCTAGGATGTATGGTTGACTTGGGTCGGGGTGAGCGAGTACGGGTTCCTTGGAAATGGCTTCTTTGATTTGCTGGAAAGCTCCCTGCTCCCTTTCTCCCCAATTCCATGTTTTTCCTTTCTGGGTTAGGTCGTGGAGGGGTCTAGCGATTGTGCTGAAG
>WSLN01000426.1:0-10280 GCA_019677355.1 Ceratobasidium sp. 370
ATAGTCCTGTAGTTGTTTCCACGACGCTCCACTGTATGCAGGGATGTCCAAAATAACAATAGAATAAAAATACATTCGCCTCATTCCGAGCGGCAGACCCGGCATTGTCTTGATGAATCGCCAAGACGATCCCCTTCCAAGCATAGCAACCGGCCGACGACCATTCGTAATGCAAACGTGTACATTTCAGGGAATGCAAAAACGGAGCTCGATATTTGATGAGCCCCGCTGTGGGGGCAACTGCTTTCCTGTCACTAGCGCCAAGCGCTTGCCAAGCTAGAAGAGTGCTCGCGCTGCGGACCTGGCACGTGAGTCCACTTTCACCGCGCATTCTCATGAACGGGTCACCTATTTGTGGACAAATGAGTACGAAACTGCGCGTACAACGCACTTATGCGCTGGCGGTGGTGGTCTATGCGTGCGTACGACCGCTCGCTGGTGAGGAGGGGAGGACGGAATGGTGGCAAAGGAACGCCAAGTGGCTGTCAGCCCACGCTCGATCGAAACTCGGAGTTCACGTGGTGCCAAACACCCGCCAGCAATAAAACTGCTTCCCATTCCCCGGCTGTTCATTCCGTGACCCCTTGCTATATTCAGCCCACCCCTTCATTCCTTACTACCACCACTCTTTCTTGACCATCATGAAGGCCGCTGCCTCGCTCATTGCCCTCGTCGCCTCGTCGGCTGTCTTCGCCGCCGAGTTTGAACGCTCTGCCAACGCTGGCCTCTCCCCCATCCATGCGCGTCTGCACGTCTCCCACGCCAAGGCGCGTCGCGAGGCCATGGGCCGGCACTACAAGCGCTGCAAGCCCAAGACCAAGACTGGGGCGGCCTCGAGCGCTGCGCCCGATCCCACCTCTGCCCCTGCCGCTACTCCGACGTCGTCCAGCGCTCCCGCGGCCACCACTGCCCCTGCCACCTCGGGCGGTGGAGGCGGAGGCGGAGGCAGCTCGGGTGGTGTGATCAACGTCAAGACCAGCGGCTGCGGGTCGATTGGCGCTGTCGGTGAGTTGACGACCCTGAGTAATGAGGGAGCTTGCATCACTCATCTTTTCGCCGTTTATAGCCAAGACAGTCAAGGATGCTGGCCCCAACGGCTCCGAGCGGTGGCTCAACTGCGGTATCGAGAACGGCGGATGGAACCCGCCGTTCATTCAGGTTCATGGTGCGTCTCTTGAAATGAAATAGTTTTTTTCCCCCGGCTGACGGGGTTTTCGTGTCGCGTAGACTTGAAGTACAAGAACCTCGATGACGAGCTCGCAAACCCCAACAGCATCTTCAAGAACTGCAAGCAGTATAGCGGGCTCATCAACGCCGCAGCGGACAAATACGACCGTGCGTCTCCATTGTTCTATCGCTAGCAACCGCTGATCGTTTTTGCATGTTGTTTTCTATTTCTAGTCTTGCCTATTATGATCGCGTCTATCATGATGCAGGAGTCGTCGTGCAACAAGGACACCGTCGGCGGTGGTGGAGAGCAAGGTCTCATGCAGATTACCAAGGACAAGTGCGGTGGCGCTCCAGGTGGCAACTGCAGGGATCCCGTAAGTCCCCTCTCGTATTAGTTCTAGCTAAAACTAATGCTATTGCCATACGTAGGCTTTCAACATTGACAAGGGAGCGAGCTATTTGGCCGGACAGATCAAGGCGTGCGGCGGAAATGTCCTCGAGGCAGTCGGTACCTACGTATGTATTTCTTGACTGTATTTAGTGGTCGTAACACTGAGTTTGCGCTTATAGAATGGCTGGTCGAAAGGCCTTACCTACGGCAAGGCTACGGCAGCCGCCCACACCTCGTGCTGCAGGTGCCAGAACAACCTTGACTAGTACGTCTCTTTTCCCCCTTTTACTCCTATTTGGCTAACCTTTTCTTGTAGCCCGCACCAGTTCTTCAACGGCTGGATGCAAGGTATCGATGCCTACTCAACCGATCTCGGCACCTACAAGAACTTGGACGTCTGCTAAAGTTGCCGGATCGGGCCGATTCTACCACTCACTTTAATACTTTCTTTCTTTCATGGTTGCGTGAGGACGATTTGACATTTTCCGAGTATGAGCATGAGCATTTTTAGATACCGAAGATATATCTTTTTTGTTTATTCCAGTAGGAATACATCTGTGGTGGATTTGGATTAGGAAGTGTGATTTCGGATGCCCCTGTTTCAGTTGAGTTGGAGATTAGGGGTAAGTTCGGTGGGTTTATTAGCGGGAGTATCAAGTGGGCGTATGCTCGTCTTGGCTACTTTTACGTCCAATTCTTCTGGTCCTATACTGTTCGACGCTTTGGGTAGGTATATGCATATTGTCGCTAGAGGCCGGTATGGACAGCCTGGTCGGGTAATCGCCGAACTTTTTAGCCCATAGCTCGGTAGTTTTTCCACAGCCGTTCTATAATGCGATCAGATAGAGTCCTATGGCACCTCAGCTCGACCTTGTCGACTAGTGAATCGAAGTCGCAAGTTGCCCACCCGGATTATCTGTGCCAGTCTCCGATGATCCCTCAGACGGACGGCCGCCGATTGCCCGCTACGGACATCCTCACCCCGGATGCACCCATTTTTCTGCGTTTTTTTTTTTTTTTTTTTTTTTTTTTCGTTCAGATTTATTTATTGTCGTTTTGGGGCCAGGCCCTATGGTGCGACGTTACAGGACAGAGAAAGGACAGGCCGAGAAAAGGGAGAACAACAGAGCCGGGGAACAGGGACTTTGCACAAAACCAGGACAGGTGCGCAGGGCATGCTAAACAGCGAGAGAGTCTGTACAGAGTCATAGAGCGGGGAGAGAGAGAAAGACTATCTAAGTAGACTGATGAAGCGGCTGGTAGCCCTAATGTAGTCGAAGAGCGGTTGTAGAGCGTCAGGAGAGAAGAAGAGACACGAGAGAGAAAGGAAGTCACGACCGAGGGAGCCTAGGTGCTGGTGTCTCTCGACACTGTGTTTACGACATCTTAAGAGGTAGTGTGCGACCGTTTCTGGGGTTCTGCGTTTTGAACGCTGGTTTCGATATGTACGGATGAAGCTGGGAGTTTCAAGTTCCCCCCATCTGTTGAGCATGGGTAACTTATCAACTGGTTGGAGCTTGGGATGTGCGCGAATTCAATGATGTACTGTAGGGTGATATTAAAACACGGGGCTGTTTCCCCCGGATGAAAAATAGCGCTGGCGCTCGCATAAACTTTTGGGAATGACCATAACCTCACACCGGCCTTGGAGCTTTTCTTGGTCATCCGTCAGCGTGCTTGAACTGGCAAACAACACAACATTTTGTGGGCGGGCGCTTAACAGATCCCCCAACGACCACCATGGCATCCCAGCGAGCCGGAGGAGACAAGCAGAGATTCCGCCATCGGCTGCAAGGTTTGTCTCCCAGACTCACATATTTCAATATGGATTCACGAGTGCTTGGTTTTCTAGAGATTAAGCTTGAGCCAAATAGGTCGACCCATGATGTCGCAATCGAGATACAGGTGGATGGGACGAGCGTACACAAGTTACCGGAAATAAAGCGGGGGCAACTTCTGCATTGGACTAATCAATGTCTACCGTGGTAAGCGTGAACTAAGATTTAGTCTATCCTGCAAGTGCCAGCTAACGGATGATTTATGGTAGTGATGTACACCAAGACTCAAAAATCACACTTCAAGTCACCGAGATTCATACGCTTCGCGATCGTGTCGGGCGAGCTAGCTACCAGGTGTCGCAGGTAGCGGGCCAAGATACCACGTCTATCGGTGCGAGGGCTCCCTAACTTTCCGTCGTGGTGCGAGTTTACGTGGGCTGGCTCATGTTACAGGTTGCGATAATGGGTTGTTCAAGGTTAACCTAAAATTTTTGGATAAAGAGGCGGTGAGTGTGCAAAGAGGGGCCGAACATTGGGCTGACTTGCGGTACCCAAGGCCAAGCGAGCATATTCGGAAGCATTTGTCAAGGTCCGGCAAATGGAGGAACATCCGAGCCTTCTCGAAAAGGCTGGAAAGGTTGGGGAGGCGTTCAAGGTACTACTCACGCTCGGGAGTACGATGGCGGATGTAAGTGCCCGATTTGTGAGCGTGGTCTAGGCCAAGGAATCCGCTTACATTATCATTGTGTAGCTGGACCCTACAGGGGGTGCAAATATAGTGTTCTCTGTCTGCACGATGGCATGGGAGGTGTGTGTATGCGGCGAGCTATCGTAGGACCTGGTTGAATGACGCTCAATCCTGCGACTTTATGGCGCATATAGCACCTAGAGAATCAAGAGAAGCAAAATGAGCAACTGGGCGAGCTTGTCGAGAATATAGCTAGTATGATCCCTTCGGTCGAGTCGATCAAGGATCTGGCCGATACGAACCTGAAGCAAACAGTGGCGGCAATGTTGAACCTGGTGGAGGACGTGTCGGTGTTCATCCTGAACTATAACTCTCGTAGTGCATGGGGTAAGTAGCATTTGACTGATTTTATCCATCGGCTTGACCCACTATGATTTAGACCAAACATGGCGCAGTGCATTCGGTTCGGCCGCGCAGGAGAAGGCGGATGGGTTTGTGAGTAGGTTCGGGCGGTTAAGGAAGGAGTTCGATACGAGGGTCAATGTGCAAGCGCTTCGAGCCGCTGAGATTGACAGTAAGCCCACGAAATTTAATCGTTCTGTAGCATTGAAGGCCTCTATTTTTAGGAATCCAAGCGAAGCTAAGGGAACTGAAACCTGTGGACCTCGCAAGTTACGACCCCGCTCGGAAATGTATCGCTGGGACTCGAGAGGATATTATCAACGAAATCGGCGCGTGGGCTCTACGGTCGGACGCTGGTCCAAGTCTCGCTTGGGTGCAGGGTTTAGCTGGCCTCGGCAAGAGCTCTATCGCGGCGTCCGTGTGCCGACAGCTGGACGAGAAGCATGCGCTCGCTTGCAGCTTCTTCTGCAAACGAGACAACCCGGAGCTACGTGACCCGCGCCGAGTTCTGACGACGATCATATACGGGCTGGCGCGACAGTGGGAGGCGTATGGCGAGGCGGTAATTGCCGTTATCCGAGAGGACCCTGATCTCCATTCAAGGCATATCCAGCCGCTATACGATGCACTAGTTACCAAGCCGCTACAAGGACTTACGGGACCGAAACAGCCGACGGGTGCACTCGTGGTAATAGTCGATGCACTGGATGAATGCGGAGACGACACAACTCGCAAACTGCTGCTGGTGTGTCTGCGTGGCATATCACAACTCGTACCTTCTCTGAGGGTGGTCGTGACGAGCCGACCAGACGCGGACATCCAGGAGTTTTTCTCACACTCCGGTTCGGGCTGGTTCACAGAATACAACGTCCTTAACTACGATGCTCTGGGAGACATCCGAATCTTCGTACAGGACCAGCTGGGCGATATAACACGGGTCAACGGTTGGCCGGAGGACGCTGTCGAGCAACTATCACTGCGTTCGAGCGGGCTGTTTATCTGGGCACGAACCGCATGCAAATTCATATTAGACGGGTATGATAGGCGGAAACGATTGGAGCAGGTGTTGGCTGGCACACGTCTGAGCGACGCTTCCGCCGACCTTGACGTCTTGTACACAACGGCGGTCAAGGCTGGGACGTTGGACGGCGACGACGACAATTTGGAGTACGTGCTGAAGTTCCTTGGGGTTGTCGTTGTGACAGGGGCGCGCACACCATTGTCCGTTTCCAGCCTGTCGATGCTCTTGCGCAATCGCATCCCGCACGACGTACTCGATCGTGTTGTGCGCAGTCTATCGTCGGTACTATACGTGGACCAGAAGCTCGGTGGCGCTATTCGTATCTCTCACCCCTCGTTCGTGGACTACATCACCGATCCATCGCGCTCGAAGGACCTCTGTGTAGATCTCGAACAACAAAATACTGTACTTGCGGAGTGCTGCCTCGAGGCACTGGTGGGGAGCCTGAAGTTCAATATATGCGGACTGGAGACCTCTGATATGCTGAATCGTGACGTCCCGAACCTGGAGGTGCGAGTTCGAGATGCGATTGGTCCCCATTTGAGCTACAGTTGTTTATACTGGCTTGGTCACGTAGCTCGGGCTGGGGCTGATAGTTTGGATGGCCACCTACAAAGGTTTCTACTCGGACGAGAGCTGTTGTACTGGGTCGAGGCGTTGAGTTTGCTTGGAAAGGTTGGCACAGCGCTTTCCGGTATCCTGGAGCTCGTGGCGTACTTCGCCCGGGTGAGTAGCTCCATGCTCTGCTGTGTTTCAGGCTCTGATACCAAAATAAACAAATAAACCTGCAGGACGGCAACCAGGGTTACCGTACGGTCATGAACGACATTTATCGATTCGTCCTAGCTTTCTACGACGCGATATCCCAGAGCACGCCGCATCTGTATTTATCTGCGCTTGCGTTTGCTCCGGAAAGCTCGGGAATATCGCGACGTATGCGCGGGTTCTTTCCAAGGCTACTAACCGTTACGCGCGGTGCCGAGAAAGAGTGGACACCTTGCCTGCGTAGTATTTGGATCAGTGTCGAGTTTACCTCTATCGCAATTTCTCCTGATAGTCGCCGCATAGTCTCGGGAGCTCTGGATAGGACTATACGCATCTGGGACACAGAGACTGGTGATCTGGTGTTGGAGTCGTTGAAAAGTCATTCGAGTTACGTGAATTCTGTCGCATTCTCTCCCAATGGCCGTCGGATTATCTCAGGTTCCGAAGACAAAACGCTCTGCGTTTGGGATGCAAGGACAGGCGACATAGTGCTCGGGCCACTACAAGGGCATTCGGAAGGAGTGAGCTCTGTAGCGTTCTCTGCTGACGGTCGTCGCATGGCCTCATGCTCTCGCGACCGTACGGTGCGCATCTGGGACGCGGAGAGCGGCGATGCGGTACTTGAGCCATTACAAACCCCACTTCCCCTGTCTTGTGTTTCGTTCTCTCCTGACGGTCGTCGCATTGTATCGGGAGGTCTTGGCCTGCTGATCTATATTTGGAATTTAGAGACAGGAGAATTAGCACTCGATCCACTGGAAGGCCACTCGTCCTGGGTAGAATCTGTTGCGTTCTCCCATAACGGCCGCCGTATCGTTTCAGGATCTCTTGACGGGACGGTGCGTGTTTGGGATGCAGAGACGGGCAATGCGGTGCTCAAACCGCTTCGAGGTCACTCGGGTTTCGTTGTATCTGTTGCCTTTTCCCATGACGATCGTCTCATTGCCTCAGGCTCTCACGACAACACGATACGGCTCTGGGACGCGGAGACAGGGGACATTGCATTCCAGCAGTTACGAGGTCACTCAGCTAGTGTGGCGTCTCTTGCCTTCACGCATGACGATCGTCGCGTCGTCTCGGGCTCCGGCGATAAGACGATACGCATTTGGGATGTCGGGGGCGAGGGTGGGGCGAGGCACGACGGAGTTGGACTTCTGCAAGGCGACCTGGATGCCGTATCGTCTGTTGCGCTCTCTCCTAGTGGTCGCCATATTGCCTCGGGCTCTCGCGACAGCACGGTGCGGGTCTGGGATGTGAAAACAGGGGATGCAGTCTTCGAACCTCTACAGGGCCCCTCGAGTGTGTTGTCTGTTGTGTTTTCTAATGATGGTGGTCATATCCTCTCGGGCTTTTCAGACCACACGGTTCGCGTCTGGAATGCAGAGACAGGCGATGCGGTGTCTGAGCTACTACGGGGTCCCATGACCTGCGATGCGTTGTCTGTTGCATTCTCTCCTGACCACCGTCGCGTCGTCTCGGGTTCGAGCGAGGGCACCGTGCATATCTGGGATGCAAACACGGGCGAAGCGATGCTCGAGCCGATGAAAGGTCACGTGCCAGACTACCAGTGGGTGATAGCTGTTGCGTTCTCTCATGATGGTCGCCGCGTCGTCTCAGGATCCGAGGATAGCACAGTCCGCGTCTGGGACGCAGATACAGGCAACCCAGCGTGTAAACCTCTGCTCGGCCACTTGGGAGCAGTAAACTCTGTCACGTTCTCTCACGATGGCCGTCGCATCGCTTCGGGCTCTGATGACTGTACAGTTCGCATTTGGGATGCGGAGACAGGTGAACCGATGCTCGAACCTTTGCAAGGCCATACACGCTATGTGCGGTCTGTTGCGTTCTCCCATGACGGTCGTCGAATCGTATCTGGCTCGTTTGACAGTACAATCCGTGTCTGGGATGCAGAGACTGGTAGTGCAGTGCTTGGACCTCTGCACGGCCATTCAGCGATTGTGCAATCTATTGTATTATCCCACGACGATTGCCGTATCGTTACGGGCTCTTCTGATAGTTCGATCCGTATTTGGGATCTAGCGGAATATACCGCATCCAACTCTTTCAGCCCAGACTCCTTGTCCAGTACGCACAACCCTACTCTTCAACTTCAGTTGTGACTGACGAAACAATTAACATCTCAGAAACCCAGACACAAGCCCTGTCGCTACACCCGGCAGGTTCCAGCTTAATCGTTACTAGCACTCAACTTGCTCGCTACATAGACTCGGCGGGCTGGGTTACTACAACCGAAGGCAAACCGCTGTTGTGGCTTCCACCGGAGCTGCGGGGGATCGACGATTCGTCAATGTGCATATCGGCTACTCTTCCACGACGTCCAACTACGATCGATCTCACTAGATTTGTGCACGGGGACTTGTGGACGTCAGTTGCTGATGTTTAGCTATTGTGTTGAAATTTGATTTTCATTATCTCGCCTTGACTTGTTCTGTATCCTGGGCACTGGAGACAGCATTACGTGCATCGTTGAATATAATCTTAGCGGTTGAATTCGTGCGCATAGGTAATACCTAGCCTAGTAGGAAGTTTTTGTTCTGCCAGTCGGTAACAAATGTTGTGAAAATTTCCTATTGTACGCAGTGCCATCCGGAGTAATTATTAACAGCCTTTATCATGTGAATGGCTGGGCAAAATACTGGTGAGTTCCTATGTATCGCGTATACTGGTGTTAGAGAGTACCTAGGGCAGCATTTTCACCTCACGGATGATTCGCATTTAGTCATAAATTCTGCCACTCACACGTCTAACGAGATCAATGCTGTATCACCGCTGATTTATGCGTAAGAAAACGCGCTGGTCGGCTTCAAACTTCGAGTATTCACTTGCAACTTACGCTCAGTTGAGCACCGAGTTTGTATGCTATTCCCGTCACACCTTGGCTAGATCCGCGCCCATTCTCGGCGGTTTGAGTCGCTACATTTCGACATGAGAACGTTCAGTGAAGGTGTGCATCGCGCCCAGTTTCAGCGGCCAGCAACGCCAACATTATTTTTCGAGTCTAAAATCATTTTCAAAAGACAACGACCAGCGCTTAGATGTTCGAATGGTGGTTCGTAGTCGCTGTATGCGAGCGAATTACGCTCTATTGCTACTCGGTCACAATCGGGCTTACCGAATTTTGAACGGGGTCCTCATAAGTATCGCTCCTGATGTTTATGTATCGTGCTGAAACCAGAATATCACGCAGCTTGACACCTGTATCTCTCCTGTTTGTGACCGAAAGGGATTTTTTCTGTTTCCTCGATGCTGGGAGTTACACGTATGTGGCATATATTCAATTAACTCGATTCCAATTGCGTCAGGGAAAGTGCGGATGCTGCTTAGTTCCTCTATGTCGCATATATTGAATCTAGCTGCGTATAACTGACAGTCGCGCCGAGGACCTCCTGCTTTACACTATTTGTCCATGGACGGGTTGCGGCGCTTATGCATCCCAGAGCGTTACCCTATCGTAGTGGCACCCCGGGGTGGCTGTGGTCCGACCCGGGGGGAGGGGCTGTGTCTTATCTTGTGTTGCGCGCCTGATGGCACCGCTCTGTCGCTGTCGCTGCTGCATCGGCGTTCCCGATCACATGGATTGCTGGTGCCTGACGCACTCTCCCACCTTGCACACTGTTCCTTGCTGCGATCACCCTTGAGACTGCAGTCCGCGGGGATCGGTCCTCACGAGACGTTCCACTCCTGCGTGGAGCGCACTGCTTAGCCTGCTACAGACAAACGTGCATCGGCCTCGGTATTACACCCAGCTATATATACCCTCGCTCTTTCCTCTTGGCCAGTCAAGTTCTATTGATATGGACAACTCGACCCCAGCACCACCAGCCTACCCCACACCGAGCGCTTCAAACAACCAAGACGATGCGCCTCCCGCGTTTGAACCTGGCCCTTTTGCGCCTTCAGTTCTCGTAGACTCGAAGCCTCCTCTCGGGACGATAGAAGATGGCAGCTCACCCTCAAGATTGCCGCAGCGCATCCGCGCACCCTCCGCCTCGAACCAGCCCGCACCACAAGTCTTCCAGATCGGATCCAAAGTTGTCAGCACAT
>WSLN01000429.1:0-14948 GCA_019677355.1 Ceratobasidium sp. 370
CGGAAAAAATTGTGACTTACCGGAGCACTTCCCCCCTCAAGCTCCATGGGACTCGAATGATCTGCTTGAGCTTCTTGAGCTTCTTGCACGATCCTCTCGAGAACCCTTTTGAGGGTTGCCGAGGATAAATGTGACGCGTCGGCCCCAAGATATGCCGTTGCACGGTGGACTGCCTCTTCCTTGTCGATGCGGACGATTTCGACGCTGTTGCTTGTTGGACCCCGAGCTGCCAAGAGCGTATGGTCGAGTTGGGATCCGGTGGTGGCAAGCAGTTCTGTGTGTAATGTTAGAATAAATAGGTGGCCTTGTATATATGACGTACCCGGCGAGCTGGCGTATGCCGTAGCCGTGGCCCTGAGATCGCTGGCTGGGTGCTTGATGCGTCCGGGCCTTTCACCTCGTTTGCCGAAAGGGTGTTTCTTCGGCCGAGCATTCGATTGGCGTTCTGAAGGGCTGGCGGGTCGACTGGAGCCTTGCAAGCTTGCTTGGTACTCATCTAGTTAGTACCAAGTTAGCGATATGTGAGAGTATATTCATAAATGCGAAAGGACTTACAGGATTCGCGTTGATGAAGTGATGGGCGACGCGCGCGCTGAGAGCGCCGAGGTTGATCAGCTATGTCTTCGGATGCTGACGCAGGGGTCAAAGCACGATCCTGCAAATCCAAAATCCAAACAGGTGAGTGGCTTCTCGAGTGTGTAGCTTAGACTTACGTTAGACGCAGATAGGATGCTGGGTTCGCGCGAGTCTTGATGAAGCGGTTTGACCCTGCTGGCGAGTGACAGAGTGAGGAGACGGGGCATGTAGTTGCTGTGGTTTTTAGCGAACGACGCAGCACTTAAGTACTTTGAAAACGAAAATAAAGAAAAGGCGCACCCGGTTATCCCCTGTGAGTCAGGCTACACACCCCATGTGAACCAATCCATTGCTAAGTCGGGGGCAAGCACCTCATTTTTTTTAGTGGGCCGGGAGTGTCAGGCAAGGATGCGGAGGAAAGGTGTGAGAAATGGTGGGAATTCAAATAAATTGGTGTTAGCGCTGGACAGGAAATGAGGCACAGCAACATACACTATTGAGTCGGCGGCTGACCCCGTAGTGCGCTGGGCACGGTTGGGCTCGGGTAACCAGGCACGTAAGTCATATGCGATAGGTCGATGTAGGAGTGGGCCGGTGTATGATTGATAAATAAATTTCATGGTAAATGTACAATATACTCGCCTTGAACTTTATACCTCCACACTCTACGACTTGTCGCGCTCATCCAAATGGCCCGAAACTCGATGTTTGCACGAACTGCACGTATCGCAGTCGTGAGGCTCCCTAACCTGCCCCAGCCGAAAGGGAAAGGAGGCGCCCCGCCTCAATTCACTTGTCCCTATTGCGGGCACCAACTGAAATGCCAGGTTGGGCTCAATCATCACATCGAGCTCAAATTGTACTGTCGAAAACGGCATCAGGAGGTACTCGCAGGCAAGAAGGTTCGCAAACGGCGGAGAAGATCTCGGTCAAACTCACCATTGCCCGAGGCAAAACGGGTACGAACCAACGAGGACGCCCCACCGGTCGCAGGGCCATCTAGGCTGCCCGACCCCGCCCCTGCCGCCCCAATGCCAAATGAGACCGATGAGGGAGACATCGAGGGGCATATGGAGGATGGGGTGTTTGTCGAGGAGTTTCCCACCAAGACTGCGGGCATGCCAATCAGTGCCCAGTGTAGGACCCAGGCGGATTTGGAGGATTATTTAGCATCGTGCGGGCGGCTTGGCGATCGCGAACTGTTGGAGACGGCGGAGATCCTAATGACGACAGGGCTGACTGGGCGAGGGAGAAATATACATCTAAGAGGGCCGGTGGTGAGTTGTATAATGAAATAAAAATAAATAAGAGAAAAAACTTACGTATTGAACAGTATCGGAAATGGAAAGGGAAGGGCAAAGAAACCTGGCCCAACAATGCAGCGCTCTTGAGCGACATCGATCAACTACCTACAGGACCAACTTGGACGACAGCAGAAGTGTCCGTAGGCGAGGGGCAGCACAAGAGAGTACACACCGTTTATATGCGCGACGTTCTCGAGGTTGTCCGCGAGCTACTCAGTGCACAACGGTTCAAACGTTGGTTGCGATACGCCCCACAGCGCCACTGGACATCACGGGATCGCAAGCATCGGGTATACGGCGAGATGTGGACCGGGGATTGGTGGTGGCGTATGCAGGTGAGCTGGAGCCATCACACAGAATACAGAACGTCACTTACTCGGTCAAAGCATTTGATAGGTAACAAAAATGGCACGGTGGTGCCGTTGATTATTGCAACCGACGAGACAACCATGGGGAACAACCCACAGGGTGCCAAGGCCCACCCCGTATACCTGTCGATCGGGAATATTAGCAAGGACATCCGACGCAAGACGACCCAACGATCGATGGTTATTATTGGTTACGTACCAGTTGATGCGTTCGACCGTGTCGAGGACGCTGATATCGACGATGATACCCGCAAGCGGTACCGCGGGGAGCTCCTCCATCGGTCCCTCGATAAAATATTTGAGCCGCTGAAGACGGCGTCGGAGGATGGCATACTCGCCTGGTGCGCAGATGGATATCTGCGGCACGTCTATCCCATACTTGCTGCCTGGGTCGCTGACTGGCCCGAGCAAAACGACGTTGCATGCACAACCCAGAGCGGGTGTCCGAAATGTATGCAGAAACGGACGGGGCGAGGGCAAGGGGGACCAGCTGTGCCATTGCGCGACCCAGACAAGACACTCAAAGCGCTCCAGGCGTATCATCGAACGCAGGATCATAGCGTCCTGAGGACACTGCTGCTGAAGCCGGTGGTCCCGTTCTGGGACGGCATCCCTCATGTCGATATCGGGAGGTCTCTTGCGCCAGACCTGTTGCATCAGCTCTACAAGGGGATGTATGAGCACGCAAGAAACTGGGGCGAGGACTTACTTGGCACGGTCGAGTTTAATTGCCGGTTCAAGGCGATGCCGTTGGCGTATGGATTGCGGCACTTCAAGAAAGGGGTAACAAAAGTCAAAGTGTGGGCGGGGCGCGAATCAAGGGATATGATGAAGATATTCTTACCTGTCGTCATCGATGCCCAAGTGTCTCCCCAGTTCATGCGGGTTTTTCGGGCGCTCCTCGATTTCTCATACCTAGCGCACGGTTCACAGCTGTCAGAGGTCGAGCTCAAGGAGATGGACGAGGCGCTCACAAGGTTTCATCTGGCCAAGGACGTGTTGGGAGTCATGAAGTTGGTGGGGCGGCTGACGTTCGACACAATGGCCAAGCTACATATGCTTGGCCACTGGACGCAGGACATCCGTGAGCTCGGTACGCCAGACGGTTTCAGCACAGAAACGCCAGAACACTTACATATTGTACATGTCAAAATCCCATGGCGAATGTCCAATCGCCGTGATCCCCTGCCCCAAATGGTCAAGTATTCGCGGCGGCTCGAGGCGCTCGAGATGCAGCATGTGTTGCTCGAGGAGTACTACGGAGAACCGTTTGGGGTCGACATCGATGAGGTTTATCGAGCCAGAGACAATGAGGTCGAAGATGTTGAAGTCGAGGGTGAAGGCGTTGGCAAGGGCAGGACTGAGGGCGAAGGTGATTACAGCGATGAGGATAGCGAAGAGGACAGTGACGAGGACGAGGATAGCGATGAGGACGAGGATGTAGTGGAGGTATCCACGCCTGCGAAGTCGGCCAAGTCGGAGATATACTATCCCCGACCCAGGATATCGATCGCTCGGCGGCTGACAGTCCCGCATGTTCCCGGCCACGTGATTGTCTCGTCATACGGCGCTTCCGACTTCATGCGGGCTCTTCGCCGTTTTCTGACGCTCAAGAATGCCTTGCTGCCTGGTGAAAAACTCCTTCTCTCCTCGGACTGCTTCGACGTCTGGCACAAAGCCGTTCTTAACCATGCTGCTCTTCCTTTCGCGCTTGGCCAGGCTTGCCATCGCGACGTTGTTCGAGCCCACCCTCCTGTTCGTGACGCCGCTGGACACGTCACCAAGCCTGGCGTGTTTGATACCGCCCTGTTCCCTACTAATTGCTCTGCCTTTGGACTTGAACGTGAGTACAAGTGGCCACGTCCCTGTCGTACACCAGCTAGGCGTTAACCTCAATATTTACAGGTTATCGCGCAGGCCGCGTTCACACAATTTTCTCCCTCCCTCGACGTCTGGAGCACCTCTACTCCCACCCTCTCGTTTACGTCGACATGTTCACGCCCTTCCTACCTGACGTTGCCGACGCCCATCGCCTGTATAGGACCACCCAGGCGTATTCAGGTGCCCATGTCCCTTGTTCTGCTGCTGAGTTGCCTTGTCATGGCTTGCCATCTTCCCCCTGATTTTTCCTCGCCACTGGTGCCCATTCAGCAGCCTGGCACTTCTCGGACTATCCTCACATACGAACGTTCCTTCTTCAGTGATTTCTACAACTACTTTACTTTTCTGTTGATGGCCCACTGGCAGCGTGTGCACCCTGAATGAAGCGTTGGGGGTTGTCTGCGTTGTCGTACAATGTGTTTGACCAGTCTCTTGTACCTACTTGATCCGTTGTGCGATGCCTACCCAAATACAAATGTCTCTATCCTGAGATCCCATATTGGCCCTGATGTCTAACCTGTCCTCGTGTGCACGCTTTTTGTTGTTGTTTGACCCGAAGTATAATTTAGCATTCAACTTTACATGGATTATTGCTCGAGTTTATTGCTCGTAATTGCTGGCAATTAACCCTGTGTAATTACCTGGGTAAATTAAGTGAAATTTGGGTTAATTTGGCCATTAACCCACCCCCCGGTTTAACTTCACCTCCGGTTTTTCCTGAGCTGGTAGGTGGCATGTGTTTCCTTGTAACATTTGTGAACAGGGTGATGCAGTTCTAGGCGATGTCTTGCAGAACGATTACTCAGCTTGTTTCTCTTCCTCCTCAGCTTGGATAGCTCTTTCGTCCACCATCTCTTCGAATGCGGGCTCTCTTTGGCCATCAGTATGAATTCAGCAATCGTGTCTTGGATCGCCTTCATAAGGTCACCGAGTTGCTTGTCGAAGGATGATATAGTTCGAATTGCTCCTGTGGGCAAAGTGTCAGTCTTCTCTTGCAATGCGGGTAGGAATTCTCCCCAGTTTGCTTTGCGGAAATTGTGTTTTTGGGAGGTTCGTGCTTCTTCGCAAGGTCGAGTACTGTCTGGACAGTGAAATGGTCGGTTGCTGGGACCCTGGGAGCCGAGACGGCATTACAATAATCCACATGATCTGTCAGCCTGGTGGTAATAAAAACGTTGTCTAGGCGAGAAAGGTTCTTAGTTGTTGCCAGTTCATGGGTTGGGATCCCCTTGGGTAGTGCCATTGTGAGGTCATGGTTCCCAACTATGTCGAGTAGGCGTTCCGCTGCAGTCAGTCTCGCCTCCGTAAAGAGGTGTTCGTTTCTCGGCTCGTCCCAGAAGGGGTGGTGGTGGTTAAAGTCACCTAGCAAGATTACCCCAGTGTTTCGTGCTAAGCTATTAAGATGTGTGTCCAGGAGCTCAAGCATGCGGTCGTGTTCGCCATCGTTATAAACGTTGATGATCTGGATTCGGCCCCACAAGGTTATTAGTTCTATCACTGTCACATCTGGAGATTTTATGGGTATAGTTTTCCAAGAGTTTGTTGATAGTTTTTTGCTGACTAGTAGTAAAGAGCGAGAGTGAGGTTGTTTGTTGAGTAGATGTTCTGCCGGGTAGACTGATATCCATTTGCTTAGCAGTCCAATTGCGGCCTTGGTTGATCCCAGAGCTGGCTCCTGAATCGCTAGTATATCCCAGTCCTTGGTGGAGACTCCGTGCATTAGGTCATGATGTGCTAGGCCGGAGGTATTCACATTTTGTTGCCAGATACGTAGTTTGTTCACTGTGTCTTTGAGGGCGGGAGTAGGTCGTCTAGACATTGACAGGGGTCTTAGGTACTACAGGGGATTGGGTGTCCTGGGAGGCGGGAGACTGCGAGGGCTGAGGCTCGTTGGGCTGCAACGGGTTGTTGAGCCAGCTGGTGAGTTGGGACTGCCTCGGTGCAATTGCGGCCCCTCTGGGGGTTGGCTGGGCAAGGTTCTCCGGTCGTGGGTGCAGCCGGTCCTGGCCAAGGGGGGTCGTGTTTGTTCCGGTAGCTGGCGGTGGGGGGGGAGCCCTATTCACATTTGGGACGCGGAAGCACCAGTCGAGGGCCGCAGTGCTGAGCAGCTCCCACGTCCATTCCTCACTGGTAACATAGTAACGGTATCGGTTGTCCGTCGGCAAAATACTCCCTCGCTCAGGAGACGCGATATCTCCAGAGTGATCTCTATCACCAGGAGCATCAAGAACATGTGGCATGGTGCTCCGGGGCTCTCCAGAGCACTCTTGAGACGGGCGCTTGGAGATCATGAGTGATCCTGAGAGCTCCGGACCAGTGGAGCTCTAGGCTTGTGCTCTGGAAATTTCTCCAGATTGCTCCGGATTTGGGGGGGTGTCTCCACGCTCCCCGGCACTCCAGAGATCTCAGGAGATCTCCGGACAAAAACTCCATTTTGCTGAGTCCAGGACGCGGTCAGAGAGATTAGCGCACCGGGTGATGTAATTTGGGCATGTCGTAGACCAGGTGGGGTGTCCCTTGGCACGACAGGTGACGCAGAAAGTGTTGTTGCGGTTGGAGCACTTGTCAGTTCGGTGGCTGCCTCCGCATGTGCCGCAGGTCTGATCAGAGATGCATTGGCTAGCCTGGTGACCGGGCAGCTGGCAATTATAACAACGCAGCGGTTCAGGGACCAACTTCACTGTAGTGCAAAATCTCCCCTCGAAGGAGTGTGACCTGGAGATCCAGGCGTTCGCAACTTCTTTGGTTTTGCAGTTGAGGATGAGGTGGGCGTGACGTTGGCCCTCCTCCCGTCAGCTTGGGTGGCGAACCCATTTCGCGCTGATGATGCCGCCTTTCTCGAGTCCGTTGTCTTCCTCGAATTTCTCAATAGTCTCTTTCTTGTTGATATCGGCTTCGATCGGTACGCGCTCGACGAGTACTGGGAACTTCCTTGGTCGGTATTTAACTGCACAGTCGAAGCTGTCAGTAAACCTGCCGCAAATGTCCGGCCTCACCAGCCACTCTCTAGCCTCCTTTGAGTTGAGCTCGTAGAGGACTCCCCTGTTGTTCTGCCAAGTCACCGATAAGATCTCCATCTTGTCTGGTCGCCCCTCCAGTACCTCCACTTCGTTGATCACCTCTAGCGCTTTCCTCGCTTTCTCTAGGAGTTCCTTTTCGTTTTGTCCCTTTAGGCCACTTTGTCCAGCTACTGTCGCTCCATCCAGCATTAGTTGCCTCTCCCTCTTCTCTTCACCTCTCTTCATCCTTTCCTCGTTCTCCTTGAGCGTGCGCTCCGATAGAGCTGCCCCTGGATTATCCCCTTCCCCTCGCCTCGTCGGAGTCTCCTTCACTGCTGACACGTAAGTGCCCTGCCTTGGTGCGAAACCACCTTCCTCCTCGTTCTGGTTACCCCAATCGAGGTACTCGCACCAAAGAACGGGGGTGGCCCTCTCCTATCGCTCTGCGTCTGTCCTGTAGGCGTAGCCTCCGAGGTTCCCTTCCTCAACTCCTCCAAAGCCTTCCTCTCCTTTTCGAAATCCTCCAACATCCCTTTCATCTTTTCCAGTGTCGCCTCCAGCGACGCTCCATTTTTCTTCCTCTCCTCGGCCTCCAACCTCTCCCTCGTTAGCGAAGCTCTCTCCTCCGTTAGCCTCTCCTCCGACACCTTCAGCATCTCTTCCTTAATCTCCAGCTTTTCCCTCTCAGTCTCCACCGCCTTTTAAGCCGCCTTTTCTTCGGCCTCCCGGATGCTGAGGACTCTGTCCACGGTGGTGTCAGCTACGGCGCGGGATACTTGGCGTACCGCTTCCTCCTCTAGGATTACTGCAGTCGCCATCACTATCTCCCAGGGCTCTCCTAGCCCGTCTTCGGTCACCTCGTTCCCAGTAAAAGCAAAAAGGATTTCGAGCAGAGTGTTCAGAGAAAAGGAGGTATTAGCGCGGACGAGTTTGTGAGAGATGAGTTCTTTTTTTGCGTTTTCTAGAGACATTTTGGGGCGTTTGGTAGGGCGTGCGGACATGGGAGGGGCGGTAACGCTGGCGAGTTGCGAGGATCTCCTTCTAAACGGTGGTGGCTCGGGTCCAGCGCGTTTCGTCTTGTCCATATTAGTTGTAGCAGTAAGAAGGTGTAGTAGACCAAGAGTGAAAAGTGTGTATATCTCGTCAAGTTTCTTTGATAGTCTTCCTGTCCAAATGTTCCTTGTGTTAAGCCATACCCTATCTCCCACCTTGTACTTTGTTCCATTGTTGTAGTTCCGATGTATGGGATATCGCCAAAGGTACTACGCCTCGCCCATCGAACACTGGCAACGATCAAACAGTCTGGGACCGCAAGAACAAGGCTGCTCTTGGTGCATTGTACCATCATGTCGACACCGGCCCAATGATTCACGCCGCTTGTGGGACACTCGTTGCCGACACCTGGAATTATTGAATCATATAGATCCACATTGTATATAACGCAGTGGAATAAAGCAGTCGGGTCACAGTAGTAGAATCGCCCTCTAAGGCATAAGGTTGAAAGTCGCTTGATGAATGCGAATGAGTTGATATACTACGAAGGTATACAAGCTTTATATACATTGGGTACGGACAAACTAATGGGAATCGTCGGAAATGTGGATACATGCGCCGGAATATCGGCAGCGTATGATCCCGTTTAACAGGATGTCCTCAAGAATCAATACCAGAGCCTAGGCATCGCTGCGATGACGATGCTGGGCAATAGATTTACATCCTTGCGCACGAACGAAGGTGATGACCTCAAATCCCATATTAAGGAGCTGCGCAAAATTTTCAATGACCTCAATGTAGCACTCCTCGCTGAATCATCAGATCAACTCAAGGAACTTGAATTTGTTCGACAACTCCTTGTTTCCTTGCCCAAATCGTGGCAAATCCTTTTTTCAGTCATCTCACAACGACCCGAATCTGGTGATACCAATGGTACCTGTTGGACGAGATCATGTGCTATCCGATATTCCAGTGCATATATCCGCATTTCCGACACTTTTCATTAGTTTTTCCGTATCCAATGTATATAAAGCCTGTATATCTTCGTAGTAAATCAATCAATTCAATCCTTTGAGCGACTTTTAACCTTATGCCTTGGAGGGCGAGCCTACTACTGTGAACCGACCGCTTTATTCCACTGTGTTATTTACATCTTGGATCGAGTTGATTCAATAGTACCCGCTTATCTATTGACATCCAATCACGCCTACTCGCCGAATATCATCGCCGTCAGTCACAACTCGGCGAAAAATGCTTCTTTGCACGAAATCGAAATGCTCCAGGAAATCGCCGAGGAAACTCATCCCATAACTCGCCCCCACACTTCGAAATCATTTGCTTTAACTGTGACCGGCCTGGACACAAGCACCCCGACTGCTGGAGACCTGGTGGAGGCGCATATAGGGACCGTAATCGCCGAAACGCGCCTCAAGATCGCGAAGAAAGTCGCAGAAACAACGAAGATCAAGATAAGAATCGAAACCACCACAATCGCAATTGGAACAATACGAAGATGAACGAAATGGCGAACAAGGCGATCCTCAACAGGCGAATTTTGCCAAGTCCCACGAATTCATGTTTTCCTTTTGTTTTGTAGATGTCCCGATCGTATTCTTGTGCCCAAAGCCAGGACCGGCACCCGAGCTAGCACCTCCTATCCCTGAAGAACCCATTGGCCACCTACAGCGAGGTTTTACCAGTGTTATTTGTTCCCCACCCAACCTGCCTGATCTTGCGCCATTCGACGTTCTGCCACGTTGTCGTCCATCGATCGCCTGAATTGCTCGTCCAAAGACGAATGGATTCATGTCTCCGTCCCGAGTGAGGGGGAGATAGGTGCTACGGCCCTCCAAATTGATCATATATCCACTCAGCACAAAACACTCGAAATCAAGGCTCAGGGGGAGTGTTCTATACTTCCCAGATTGTCTGAAACGCTCGCAATACCTCGTGATATTGCAACTACGTTTATGTATGCCGAACCCGTCATAGCCAAAGCTCTCGAACCATCGATTGCGACTGATCCCAATCAGGGAAAGACTTTGGATTCGTCTATCACCATTCCAGCACCCGCTTTCACTCGCTCTGATCACTCTGCATCCACACATCGAACCCCGGCTCCGCCTTCTATTATCTTTGAGCCAAGCGATCGCCTTATCCAGTGCTCCTCGAATGCTTCAGACTATCATATAACCCATCAGCAGATCCCTGCACGCGATACGCCGTATTCACACATATGCATCAACGATATCAACAAGCCCGAGCGCATTCTGTGGCCCGAGGCGCTCGAGGACGTACACAAATGTGTCAACGCATCCATGCACAATTCGACTGGCAAGACCCAAGAAAAACGGCTTGACATCGAATACAATTTTACATACGACACAATATGCGAGAAGGAATTCACGGTCTTGTTCAGCTCATTACGGGAGAACCTCGCAAATGCTTTCGCCATGCCGCTTGGTCAGGGGGAGTGTTGAACTCGCCGAAGAAATAACGCATATATGTTACCTTTTCTGCTATCTCTCTCGGTTTGTTCTCCCGCTGTCCCCGTTTGTACTTAGATGCGAATACACCCTCTGATACTGTCCGTAGACCTTCCATAAATGCTCTGTACATGTGTATATAAACTGAATGAACATGTCGTCTGTTCAACAGCGACTTTTGTCCCAACATCTCTTAGTGGTTTACTTTTGAGCTCTAACGCTGTTATACACTGCACTATTTACATCTTGGATCTATTCGATTCAACAATCCCGCGGCGACCACCTTTGCGAACTCTGCCACACCTGCTCCTCTTCCGTTGGGTCACCCATCCTGGCCGCTATGGCGTCTTCCGCTCCAGTTATCACGGCGTCTTAAACTTGCTCTATCGCCAATTCGCCATTGCAATGTCGGCCCGTGATGCGTCTAAAGTGTCCTTTGGATCCGATAAACTGCCAACCGAGGTGTCCACACCTCGAGGGATAGCCCGGGTTCATATGCCTATCCTTGCAGCTTTCCCTGGTTCCCGAGTAGATAATGCTTACCAGACAGCCCGTGAGACTCGATCGGCCTCACTCGCCCAGAACTAGGCCGCAGGCAGGACTGGTTCACGGAAAGCAAAATAGGTGTGGTCGGCTCCACTAATCGTGCTCGTCAAAGCATCACCCACCAAACTTCAGTCCCAGACCCGCCGGCTCAGTTTTGGCTCGAAAGAGGGTGTGGTTTACGGAGGGTACAAGTGGACCTGAGACGGGTGTCGAGTGGAAGGCGGCCAAGGGCAAGGGTTGGGTTTCTAATATCCGCGTGGGTGTTATGTTTGATTTTAGGGAATTGTTCAATTTACGCTCCGTGCCTCGACAAAGTTATTCAGTTCGCCGAACAAACGTCAGCTTGCTGCTGTACAACCAAGAAGCAACGGAATCCGTAACGTGGGTAATGACGCAATTGCACCCTTGTGGCTGTGACCAAACTAAATGTGGCTCAGGCAATCGGCAGCAACCTTATCGCACTAGGTCCTGTACCCTGTCTTGTTTTTCGAAACAATTGTCATGGTGTTTATCAATATCTTCCGACCGAGTCTACTTGACCAATGCATATGCGGTGTTTCAGGTTCCGTTTCGTTCACATTGTTTACATCCTTGGCGCGGGGTTGTTTGGGCGTGAGAATTCACCACGTGGGTGCACGGCCCAGGAAATTCGGAATTTTCGAGATGTTTCGCACCTTGTGATCTCCATTGATCACTATCCTGCCCGTATCTGCCGCTTTGCGTCTCTTATAGCCCTCGATCTTACTGCACTTCCCGGCACGCTATTGTCTCCGCTCTGCTGTGCCCGGCCCACTTTGCGACTGAGTTGGCCTTTGAGCGAGCAATTTGTGCATGGGTGGCTGCTTCCTGTTTGTGTTCCCGCTCACGAAACGTATTCAGAGGCAGCCACACATTGCAGAAGCGATAATTGGGTTAACAATGCCGGCGGGGGGATGATTATGGTGCGTCCGTGTTGCGGTTCTTCAAACGGCGACATCGAGCTAATGATGGTACAGCGCCTCGTGCTTTCCCGGCGGCACTCTGTTGTATGACGAACCTCCTGAAGCCACACTCTGCCGAGCCTGCTGCCGATTCTGCTCTGCCAGGGGATTCTGGACGTTGTGTGTCGGATTCCCACCGTTTGCTTGTAGTTGCGAATTCAAGCGTGGCTTCTGGATCAGCTACGACGCCACCCGTTTTGTCGACTGGGGATCCTAGACCGCTGGCTGTTGCCAAAGTGATTGCGGTTCCGACTGTCCTTGTCGTCAATGACCCGGATCCAGGACCCATCAAGGACGCCGCCGCGGTCGCCAAGAACGCGCGTGGGGAATCACTTGGAACCTATAGGGACCGATAACGCTGCCAATTCCGCACCTTCCCGCTACACCCCACACATACGCATCCTCTTCGGGCGCCACCTTGGCTTTCTGCTGACTCTACCGCACCCCGCAAGCGATGCCGTCCCGACTGTCCCTGAGACCTGGGGTGGCCTAGCACGCCAATCTACAATCGCCTCAAATAGCCTCCTATCTTTACGAGCGCCATATCAGCCGGGGGGCAATGCTACGAGCTCGCGGTGGATTGAACCTGGGTGTCAACGTCGCTATCGAAGCTGTCGCTGCGTCCTTGCATAAATCAGAACCCTAATCTCCCAAAATCGTTTTTGTCTTGACCGAGGAATGGTCCACGTATGGCGGGGCTCGGGGTAGGGGCGTTGTGTGGGAGGTTGCTGGGTTTGCTCAGGTCTGGGTTCGGTTTCGTGATTGACAGGAGGGATTCGACTGACGAACTAGCGCGTTCTGAAGGCGGGCAGCTGGCGGAAATGCGAGAGCACAGGCCGTGCTGGTCGGGCGGGTGTGTGGCAAGTAAACAAGCGCGGCCTGGACTGGTGCCAAAGTGTGTAATTCAAGGCTAGTCGTCTACGGGGGCGCCCTCTATGTGCGATGGGCGGTGTGGGTTTCCGAGTGGTGGGAAGACGAGAGCGGATTTTCGCTGCATTTTTGGAAGAATAAATCAACTGTAATTCAAAAGTGACTTGACTGTATATGTAACTATAATTGGCAAATACACCACTGAGCGCTTAACGGATCACACTTTTGGGACTCGCTCAACCCTTTCCTCCCGACCACCATCATGGCTTCCCAGTCGACCACCAATGACAAGCAACGATTTCGTTGCCGCGTGCAAGGTAGGAGCCATTGATGACCTTGCTTACAACTCGCTAAAAGCCACGACCACACAGAAATCAAACTTGAACCAAACACATCAGCATACGACATCGCAATCGAATTGCAGGTGGATGGCACGAGAATCCACAAGCTACCGCCGATTAAGAAAGGGCAGGCATTGAGCTGGACTGGTCTTTGTCTCCCCTGGTCAGCGAACAAGCCGTCCCCACAGTCGGCTCGGCGGCGCTAACTGATTGAATTTGGCAGTGATGTACTCGAGGATTCAGCAATCACGTTCCAAGTCACCGAGGTTCATAGGGTTCAGGATCGCGTCGATCGAGCGGTGTACCAGATGTCGCAAGTGGCGGGTCAAGAAACCATATCGAAAAGTATCAACACTCCATAACCTATGCCATGCTGTCGACTGATGCGGGGGTTGTAGAATGTATTGGTGGAATGTTTACTGTGGACATGAGGCTCTTGAGCAAAGAAGCGGTAGGTGCATGCAGAATAGTGCGACAACAGATTATTTATCCCGCTTTAGGCTAAGCAAGCATACTCGGAGGCATTTGTCAACGCTCAACGAATGAAGCAACAACCAGGGGTTCTGGAAAAGCTCGGGGGAGCCGGGGACGCGTTCAAGGTGCTGCTTGCACTCGGAAGTACGATGGCCGAGGTAAGGAACAGGTGCTCATGGATCGTGAGTTTGAACCTGATTGCATCTGTCACGCAGCTTGATCCTACGGGAGGTGCGAAGGTGGCATTTTCGCTTTGCACACAGGCTTGGGAGGTGTGTGTCTGGTGGATACCCGGAGGGTAGATCTAATTTTGACCTACGGCCGCTGTATCAACATATCCAGTACCTCGAAGAGCAAGAAAAGCAGGACGCAAAGATATACGAACTCATCGAGAATATAGCTGGGATGATCCCATCAGTCGAATCGGTCCGGGACCTAGCTGATGCCAACTTAAAACAGACGGTGATGGCGATGCTAAACCTCATCGAGGACGTGTCTTTGTTCATCCTGAAATTCAGAACCCATGGGTCACTAGGTATGTGACGTTAACCCTTTGCGATGGCCACGCTATTGATTATGTAATCTAGAACGAGTGTTTCGCAGCGCATTTACGCCAACCGTGCAAGACCAGATGGACGATTTCGTGGGTAAATTTCGACGACTGAGGAAGGAGTTTGATACTAGGGTCAGTGTACAAGCACTGCGTGCGGCAGAAATCGACAGTAGGTCCTTGTGCCCCGACAGTAATCACATTGTTCACACGGTGCTGAAATGTAGGGACCAAGGCGAAACTCAAGGAGCTCCATCCAGTTGACCAGGCGAGCTACGACCCTGTTGAGGATTACCGCTGACTAATGCGCACTCTTATAGCTAATTGCTTCTTAGCTGGGAAGTTGTCATGGATACTGATATTCTATCATATACAGGACTTTACTACGTCTAAACCGCTCATAAGAATTGTCTGAAGTGCCCTCGTCCAATGTGCTGCTTGTAATAAATGTTTTGCCTATGATCTTCTGCTAATCTCCTGTATTTGAGTTCATAATGAATACGATCTAGTAGAACTCATCCCTGGCATTCATTTAAGCATTTTTGCAAGATTATCCGGCATGTATCTGGCGAGATACTGC
>WSLN01000430.1:0-14944 GCA_019677355.1 Ceratobasidium sp. 370
CCCTCGCCCCCAGTTACAAGGCTGTAAAGTTGTGAGGGCGAGTTGCTGACTAAGCTGGGCGCTTAGGTCACATGATCCGTTAAGTGCTTTGTCTTGCTCCGGATAAAATTCAATAAACCGTAGAATAATCCTAGCTGCCTGTCATACTTATTTATAAGTCATGACATCATTCCCCCCTTCCTGGGTCATCGCTTGCAGTGACGAAAACTCAGGAGCAGGGAATACATTTCTATGGGAAGACAAAAAAGGGTTTATCACCCGACACAATCTACTCCACATTCTTCTCCAGCCAAGGGTCTCCCTCTGGCCCTTCGATACCTGACCAGCAGCAGGTTATCGCACTACGGCTGTTACCCAGGATGACGGTGGGATGCACCGTCACCTGTTTAGGTTTTTTGTACTTCCCAGTGAAGTCTGCCTGCCATTGGCTCAGTGCCTTCAGGGAGTACTTCCCGGACGTGGGGACCATATCGTCCAGGATCCACATGTCAGCCTTTTCCAACAAGGCCTCGACATTCCAGCTCCCACACATCTGGCTGTGGGGGCCTTTCGACCATGCCCAGGCAGTCTTCCCGGTTCTGGTCTCTCCCTCGATCACTAGGATCCTGTGGCGTATTCCCGCCCCTTCTCCAGTACCTCCCTGGCGAACCACTCGTTTGCCCGATCAATATGTTCCCGATCCTCCAGGGTGGGGAGATCGACCAGGATGGCCTCTTCCAGGCCCTGACTCTCTGGGTAGGCGTACTCAGCATACACTCGCACTGAGGTCCATGCCATTGTCATCGCCAAGGGACGGAGCCTGTTGAAGGCCTCGTAGTACTCCTCCCAGGTTTCCGCCAAGACGATCTCCGTTCCATCCTCCAGGTCTGCTACCATGCGTGACCTCTTACGCCCTCCCCTTGCCTCTCCTGTTAGCTCCTCCATGTCCTCCCTAGTCAGTTCCCCCGCCATCAGGTCGTCAACCTCCTCCCCCTGTTCGCCTACTGCCTTCCACAGGTAGTCAAAGGCGGTCATCGCAGGTATCCCTCCCCCGTCCCACCAGAGCCCTTTCGGTGCGATGTTCAGGTGGTTTCCCTCCGAATCCCAGAAGCGGGGGTTGGCAGTGTTCCAACCTTTATTGCGGTTCTCGCTCAGCGTCAGGGCGTGGACGTGGAGGGGGCACTCGGGGTTGTATCCTTAGGCGTCGGGGTCGTGCCGTTCGACGACGGCCAGTGTCCGCCAGTGGTTGGGCCTGGTCCAGCAGAATAGCTCGACCGGATGGATGAGGTCTTTCGGGGATTCATCCCACAGGGTGCTCCAGGTGAGGAGCACAGCACAAGTGGAGACACGAAAAATAGTGGCCATGGCAGTGAGTGAGGTGGTTTGGTCGTGGTGAGGGGGTAGAGCGGGAGGTTGGCCTCTTACATCCTTGGTTATATGCCCTTTGTTTGTTGTTTTGGTCACCTGATCTGTGATGACACATCTCTGAGGGGTGCCCTCCCTTTGCTTGTCGGAGTCGCCTGATCCTTGCCAGGGCTCGGGGCAACTTCCTCCTCAACTACGGTCGGTGCCCCCTCTCTGACCCCTCTGGTGATAGGAGGATATGAGGGT
The DNA here is from genome assembly GCA_019677355.1 of Ceratobasidium sp. 370. Classification (NCBI taxonomy): domain Eukaryota; kingdom Fungi; phylum Basidiomycota; class Agaricomycetes; order Cantharellales; family Ceratobasidiaceae; genus Ceratobasidium; species Ceratobasidium sp. 370. The sequence goes on from WSLN01000430.1 coordinate 1,591, forward strand.
GTCATATGACTTCCTTCATTGTTCAGGCGAGATCACTTCTCTAAATGAACAGTGAAGGGTTCTATATTATTTTTGTTGGAAGGAATCTACCCCTGAATTACATATCACGGGTCTAAATCTATAATTTCCTCCTCAGGGTGTTGGTAGGGGTGCATCCTGTTCCCTCGCAACCGTTGCACCTCCTTGTTCCTCCTCGCGATCGCCTCCCTGTATCCCTTCAGTTGGGCTTCGGCGAGGTGTAGTGCCTCCTTTGCCTCCTGCAGCTGGGCGGAGGTGGTACGCTCGGCTTCCTGCGCAGCCATGAGTGTTCAGCGAGTGCCCTCATGGGCCTCGATTTCGTGGGCAAGCCACGTGGCCAGTTTGGCCCATCATTCCTCGGTTTTGGTCTGCTTGACCCTGCACACTGTGTGGTTGGGTGTGATGGGGGGTTGTGGCGCCAGGCAGTTGCAGTGGGGCACCGGTTTACTCGAGGGGCATTGGCCCTGGTCGCAGGCAGGTACCTGGGCGGTGAGACAGGTGTTTTGGCCATCGAGGGCCTGAGCGTGGGCAACGAGAGCAGAGTGGGCAGTGATGGTGCACGGCATAGTGGAGTGGGCAGAGTGTGTTTTGGTGGGGGCCGTCTGTTTCCGAGCGCGATATATATATTGTCTGTTGCCAGTCCCCATCACGTGACTGGTTTGTTGTTATGATTGTACCTGTTGCACTGGGTCACATGGTTCATCCTCGTGTAGTTATATGGGAGGGATGGCAGTTCTTTCTTTCATCACTCCACCCTCTATCCAATCTCAACCATGCATGTCCTTACTCTCAACTATGATCCGCTGGAGTGCGAATGCCTCTTCGAACAGGGTGATTACAACGAGTGTTGCGCCCACTGTGAGCTCGTCAGTCTGGCTACCCTCCTGGACTACGAAGGGGGGATAGGTGTGGATGATGGGTTGTGGTACCTCTGGGGCGATAAGGGTGAGTGGTTCCTTTGTCTCCTTCGTTGGTTCCGTGGCTGACGTGCTTCTAGCCTGGAATATTCCAGAGCTGAAGAAGCAGGCTTCCGCGGGTCGAGAGGGTCAGCGCAGTTGCCCTGTTGCTTCCTCTTCTTCCAAGGGGAAGGCAAAGGTCAGGACTGGTTGGGAGCTGTTCTTGGACGATTGTCCCAATCTAGTTAATCACCTCCATGAGTTGGGGCAGGATGCCCACTGGCTAACTCCAAACAAGAACCGTCGGGGCATAGAGGCAGCAAAGTGGTTACATCTGCGTGGGAAAGGGAAGCATCGCATGCACCCTTATGCGTGTGAGAAGGGTTTCGGGAAGTAGGGTCCGGTGTTTTGTATATAGGTAGCTCGAGTTTGTCTTGAAATCCACTACTCTTAGCTTCCCTTGTGTCCATCTCCCTTTTCTTAATCATGTGTCCTCCTAGCCCCATTCTGTTTGTGAACAAGGCGATGATGGACTTGTTTCCCTGTCAGACCATTGAGGGGTGGGTTCTTGACCAGGAGGAGGATAGCCCCTGTCACCATGACCATTGCTGGCACAGCCCCAATCTGCCTCGCATGCTCACTGGCATGTGGGAGGATACTTTTCGTGACCATTTTCGTGACATGCCTCCGCCCTCCCCTTCTTGGAGCATGGTTCCTATCAGGGCAAGTGGTGCGTGTTCCTTCTATGGGTCCTCACTGGTCACTAGTGACTAAGCCCTGCTGGCCTGTAGAGAGCGATAGGATCTTCCTAAGGTGAAGGATGGGTTGTAGGTCCCTTACGCAATGTAATAGAAACAGCATATTTGATTTGTTGTGATACATGATACGCGTGAGGGGGTTCTATCTAAGAGAAAGATGGTTCAGCCTTTACCCCATTCTTCTCCATCTCCAGGATCTCTTGTTCGATTCGTTTAAGCTCCGCATCCAGGGTAGGATCGTTCATAAGGTCTTCGTATTCGTGGAGGCTTGGTGGCAGGTCTTCGACTAGCTTGAGGGATTCCATGCTTCTCCCCAGGTTGTTAGCTCCTATGGCCCCTTTTGCGTGTAAGGATAACCACTGGTTGAAGTCCTCCTTGGTCGCCCCCTTGGTAGAGATCAGCTCATACATGAGGGGGCTGCTTACTTTGTTGAGTGGGCCCCAGTAATGGCTGGGGGTTGCATTGACGATCCTGTCTACTCGCTCCCAGACCTGTCTACTGATTTCAGTGGCGCTGGGGGGTTCCATCTTGCTGGGTGACCCTGACCATGCCTCATTCTCCTTTGTCCTGCGTTTCGTGGCATTGACCACAGTGTCAACCGTGGGTCCCACTAGATTGCCTATTACGTAAAAGAGGGTTCGCTTTATCGTGGGTCTAGTCTTGGGTGGCTTGGAGGTACACCATTCCAGGGGTCCCTTCTTCGGGTCGTAGTACGTCTTGTCTCCTACCTGTCACGCATTAGCACTCTACCAAGTCTTTAAGTTCAAGGAATATGCAATAGAGCAGATAACACTCCTATTAGACAGGAGGTCAAGTTCTTGTCGTTTGGACCAGAACTTGACCAGCTTATATCAAAGACAAACAGACATTCTGTCTGACACTTTATCAATATGCAAAACCATAACCAATTGTCCAAGACCGATAATTCCAATGGCGTGATCCTTCCCTCATGGGTGGCTGTGCTAATTAAGCGCCGACATCGATCCTCCATTCGCCCAGGGGATCAATGTTGTTACTGTTACAGTTGTTAGGGATTAAGCGCCGACATCAATCCTCCATTCGTTCAAGGGATCAATGTCGTTTGTGTAGACTTGTGTCAGGTCATGACACTACCCAGTTGTGGATGAACCACTTCTCTTGTGGAATGTATTCTAGGTTAGCTCCCGGTAGAAGTCTATCTGTGTACTCTTGAGTGTCTTCCAACCCCATCATCCTGGGCTTCAGGGGTGCTGCAGGATTGAAGGTCCAGACACAGGTGGAGGACTGAGGGCGCATGTTAGTCAGTAGGGGGTGTGGGGGTTAGGACCAAGAGGAAAACTTATCCCCCCCTATTCCGACCCCCCCCCTTTTATACCCCTTTACTGACTCACGTCGGCGCCTGCGTCTACCAGACGAGTCATCCCCTCCCCCAGGCATTGGTGCATCCGGGAAGTGCTGGCGCAAGTCCTCCAGCAAGTCATTCTTGCCCTGGAACTTCACTGCCCTTTCCATTGTATCCTCAATTGGGTCATAACCCTTCCACCTGATTTGATAATACAGGGTCTTCTTCCGCCACTCCCAGGCCACGACGTGGTCCACTTCGTATTCCCCCTCCCCCTCTTCCATGACAATCGGTGGAGGCCTAGCCTGTCTCCGCCTGAAGTCTTCATCCGGCCTGTAGGGTGACAGAAGGTTCACATGAAACACATTGTGAACCTTAATGGTCCTTGGTATATCCAACCTGTAAGTGTGGGTTGATATTACCTCCGTTATCATGAAGGGTCCTCCCTTCCTGTTATCTAGCTTCTTCGAAGGCCTCATGGTCCTGAGGTTCGATAGCAACAGCCAGACTTTGTCCCCCACCTTGAAGGGCTCCAGGCTCTCTGGTTGGCCCTGATGCAGTTTCAAGGCAGCTTGGACCTCGTCCCAGATCTTTTCCATTGTTTCCTTTGTTGCCGCAGCGGCCAGAACCTCCCCTGGTTTCTGTTCTCGGCCTTGGGAGGTAGCCACTTTGGGCTCCTTCCATACACTGCCTCGAAGGCACTAAGGCCTGTCGAAGGGTTCTTATGGTTGTTATGGCAAAATTCTGCCATGGGCCACCACTTCACCCAGTTGTCCTGTTGGTAGTTACAGAAGGTTCTCAGGAACCCTTCTACCCAATGGTTTGTTCTTTCGGCCAGGCCATCCATCTCCTGGTGGTAGGCTGTCGAAAAGCAGGGTTCGATTCCCAGCTTCCTATACAGGGCCTTGAGGAACTGGCTGTTGAAAGTGGTCCCCCTGTCAGACACAGTTGTCTTCGGCAATCTGTGGATCTTCCATATATTACTGATGAATATGTCAGCCAGCTCTTCCGCGTTCGTAGATTCTAGAACAGGGACGAAATGCACTTGTTTCGAGAACTGATCTATCACAGTCAGGTTACTATCAAAGCCTTGGGACACTGGCAGTTTGACAATGAAGTCGTAGGTGATGTCCTCCCACAGGCCCTGTGGCACTGGTAGAGCCAATAGGGGTACTGGGTTCTTATGCCCTTTTGCCCTCTGGCAGATTTCGCAGGAATCGACATAGCTGTTTACCTGCGCAGTCATTCCTGGCCAATAATATTCCTTGGATTGTAGCTCCTGTGTTCTCTTCCTTCCCTGGTGGCCTGCCATTGGGGTGTTGTGATAGGTCTCCAGGAGTCTCAATCTAAGCTCCCTGTCATCAGGGACATAGACACGGTCATTGTATTGCAGCAGGCCTCCTTCCATACTATAGCTATGGAACTGTTTTCTGACTGAAGGGGGAAGGTTCTCTTTTCCTTCCATGCTTCTTCGGAGCATTTCTAAGGACTCATCACTTTCCTGTGACTTGCTTAGTTCTTCCTTGGTTACCGGCCGGATTGCGGCTCGGAAACCAATAAACTTCTCTGATGGGATCATCACCTGTGGAGCAACAGGGATGTCTGCATGGTCGTGTCTTCTGGACAGGAAGTCAGGCTTGTCTGACATCTTCCCTGGGCGGAACACTATCTGGAAGTTGAAGGAACTGAGGAGCATATGCCACCGGGCGTGTCTCCTGTTCCAGACCTGTTCCTTGTCCCAGTATTGTAGGTTCCTGTGGTCGGTATAGACCATGACTGGGGTCTCTGTCCCCTCCAGGAATAATCTCCAGTGCTCCAGTGATTGTATGATGGCTAGTAGCTCCTTGTCATGTGTATTGTAATTTCTCTGAGGTGGTGTGTAGCTCTCGGATAGGAAGGCGATGGGGTGCAGCTTCCCTTGTTTGTCCTTCTGGCTAAGTGTCACGACCTAGCGAGAGATGACGAAGTGACGAGATCGCGAAGGTGGAGGTGGCGGGACGAAGAGTGGTCTCGTGGCTGCCCGACGTAGGGTAGAGGAAGTCAAGGCGATGTGGAGGCTAAGACCAAGTATACTAAGGGTGTTCGAAGGTGTACGTTGTAGTACGAAGACGAGGTGGTCGACTGTGACGGCCACGCTGATGAGTCTCGCTAAGGAGCTCTCGAAGTAAGTGAGCAAGACGAGGTGTAGCAAGCTGGAGAATCCAGGCTTGCGCACCACTGTATATATACCTCTATCTAAGGGGTGAGTCATACCGCGGGGACTGCGGGCGCAGCGTCGGCACAGGACGCGCGTACCCTTGAGTCATACAAAGCGCAGCCATGAATGGCGCGTACACCGAGGCGGAAAACAGGAAGCGAGAAAGCCTACGCGGCCTAATGCCGGTGGCGGAGCGGGCAAGCCACGAGAAAGGTTGGGGGTGAGTGGCGCGAACTCACAACACTAAGGATGGCTCCCATTGCAACTCCTGAGGCGTCTGTCTCTAAGAAGCATGGCTTCTTTGAGTCTGGGTGGATCAGGACTGGCTCCTTTGTTATCTCTTCCTTTATCTTCTGGAACGCCTCCTGTTGCTTCTCTCCCCATTCTCATTTTTTGTCCTTTTGTGTGAGTTCCGTCAAAGGTTTCGCGATGGCACTGAAGTTCTCCACAAATCTTCTATAGAAGTTCGCAAACCCTAGGAACGACTGTACCTGTTTGACAGTGGTTGGGGGTGGCCATTCCACTATGGCCTTTACCTTTTCCTTTTCCATTGATAGGCCTTCTGGGGTGATTGTTATCCCGATGAAGGAAGTTGAGGTAACCCTGAAGCAGCATTTGTGCGGCTTAACGAACAGATGGTGCTTTCTTAGTCTGGACAGCACTTCCCTTACATGATTATCATGTTCCTCGGGTCTCTCGGAGTAGGCCAATATGTTGTCCATGTAGACTACCATCGTCACATCGATGAGATCATGGAAGATTTCATTCATGAACCTTTGGAAGGTGGCAGGCCCATTCTTTACCCCAAAGGGCATGACGAGGTATTCAAAGAGGCCTTCCTTTGTGTGGAAGGCTGTCTTCCACTCATCACCTTCCTTGATTCGTATATTATTGAAACCCCATCTGATGTCCATCTTTGTGAAGATCTTAGCATCCTTCAGCTTCTCCATTAGATCAGCCTGGATTGGCATGGGAAACTGATCAGGCTTGGTAATTGCATTCAGTTTCCAGTAATCCACTACTAGTTGGAGTCCTCCATCTGCCTTCTTCATGTAGAAACACGGTGAGGCAATGGGAGAATGACTTGGCCTGATCTTTCCGTCCTTCAACTCCTTATCCAAGTATTCTTTTAAGGCTGTGGATTCGGCTGGAGACCCTATGTATGTCTTGGCCGGTCTAGGTAGTTCAGCATCATCAGTGAATTCTATGGAGCAATCGAAGTCCCTGTGTTCTGGTAACTTGCTGAATCCTTCTTCCTGAAATAAATCCTCAAAGTCCTGGAACTCCTCGGGAACCCCCTCCAGTAATTCCCCAGCCTTTCCTTTGTATGATATGGTGAGGTCCTTCCAATCTATTATTGGGTCGGCCTTCCCCAACCAATCCTGCCCTAGTATGATGTCTACGTCTCCTAGTTCCCTGATGTAGCACACGCACTTGAAGGGCCTTCCTTCTACGGTGATGGTCATTCTGACCCTTTCCTTGATAGCTTCTTTTAGCTCCTTTATGTTTATTCCTATAACAGATCTCTTTGTCTGCAGTATCTCAGTTGGGAACCCGCTCCATGAGACGTACTGTGGGTTGACGAAGTTCTTGGATGATCCAGAGTCGATTAGGGTTCTAGCTGTTTCCATGGTTCCCTTGACTGTCGTGTATATTGTTGAACAGTGAGTTGATTTTTTGAGGTAATATACATTCAGGTCCAAGGGTGATCACTGACCTTTGCACATGGGGGTCGAAGGTCTCTCTAGTTTTCCGACTCAACCATCCAATCTTCTCCTTGGCCTCCAGGATCCTGTCCTGCTCGGCCCTGGACTGCAGCCTTCCTGTCATAGGTCCATTGGCCCCTACAGTCCTTAATCATGTGGCCCGGTTTCCCACATTTAAGACATAGGTTTAGCCTCCTATGCCGTTGCTTCTCTTCTTCCAGGATGTGTACCAGGGGTTCGTTCTTCTGCGCCCCTGAGCTGCCAACCAGGCCTGCCTTGGCCTCCATTGATTTGGGTGGTTCTTCTACCTTACTAGCTTTTCCTGTTAGTCGTTCACTCGCGAACAGCAAGTCGTCTGCTCGGCATGCTGCCTTAATCCAATCCTCCAGGGTCCACCTGTTGAGTTCTTCTTCCCTGAACATCGCCTGCCTCTTCAGCTCGTTCTTGACCCCTGACTTTAGTCCATCCTTGTACTTGTCAATCAGGGCTTCTTCGTTCCAGTTTATTTCTTGGATCAGAAGACGGAATTGGCTAGTATAGTGTAGGGCACTTCTTGTCTGTTTCAGGTCCTTGAGTTCCCTAAGGGCACGGTCCTTCTTGACAGGGTCCGCGAAACTGTTCAAGAAGCCCTCCTTAAAGGTCTCCCAGGATTGGAAGAGGTCATGGGGTTCCTTGTTCGCGAACTTCCTGATCAGGGGTTGAGCCCAATTTGCCACTTCCCCAGGGGCCATATTCATGAGCACGTTGGAGATCTTCTGATTGTTGTCGAAGGTCCCTTCGTTGTAGTCCTGGAAGTGCATACTCATTTTCTCCAGGTAGGCCTCTGCTTCTTTCCCCTTCTTCCCATTGAAAGGGTCGGGTCGTTTGGCGCAAGCTTCCTTCGGGATATTGACACTGGGCTTCTCTACTTTGGTGGTATCCTTCTTGGGCTTCAGGGGCTGCTCAGGTTCACTCTCAGGGTTGGAGTCTTCCTCCTTCCGCAGAAAGGGGGTGGGCTCCCTTTGGAATGATCGTTGGCGAAAGGGCATGGGAGACCCCCACTCCTCATCGTTTTGCCTTGGTCGTGAGATTTCGTTCAGTAGGTCAGTAGTCCTTGTTTCAATGGCTTGGCCAATCTGCTTGACAGTTTTGAGGCGGTCATTTTGGTCCCTTAATAGCGTATTGATCTCTGTAAATCCTGATTCTAGCTGTTGGGCTATCTTGAGGATCTGTTCGCTTGTCTGCCTCCCTCTGTCAGCATGTCCAGCTGCTTTGTAGCTGTTTTTGGCACCAGTGTAGCTGTCCGTCCTAATTCTTTCTATCTGCCTTCCCTGTTCCTGGATCAGACCTTCTGCCCGTAACGCTGGAACATAGCCCACCCGGACTTCCTCTGCTATGCAGCTTTGGAGCCTCTCCAGACCCTGCCTTAGTGCTTCAGCCATTACCCAAATTGGGGTTTCTTGTGGTGGAGGAGGCAGGGCCTGGGGGCTGTCCGAGGGTGGCTCAATGGATGGTGGTGAGTGCAAGGGTGCTTGTGGTGGAGGCGGTGGTTGTCGGGCTAGGAGTCTGTCCTGGTCGTTGATGATTCGGGTCATCTCCTCTACCTCGTCAAAGGATCCCTTGTCAGCCGACCTGGTTGCTGTGGGTAGCAACTGGTGTGTCCTCGGGGGCACCTGCGTCTGGTCCACACTGTCTTCTGAGGGCACCCCAGTGACATCTATTACTGTGGGGAAGGTAGACCTCTGTCGTGGAGTCTGTTCTGCCATAGGTGGCTGACTGGGTAGGGCTCCTGGCGTGGGTAAGGTTGTATTAGCTGGTTGGTTCTCTGTTTCCTCTACTATAGGTGCTTTGGGCTCTTGGTTTGAGGTTCTACTCATTGACCGAGTAGTCCGTCTGGATCCCGCTGGTTGGGACATTGTGCTAGCCACTGGTTAAGCGTGAAGTTTGCTTTATAATGTCGCGATGTACTCTTTCTGGTCTAGTGGCTGTCTCTTAAGCGGTGGCTCTCTATTGTTCTTGAGTGTCTGGTCATCGTCTGTGACATTCTGTGTGTTGTATTCTAGTGGCTACGTAGTACACTGTGGTGGTGGACGAGATAAAGTAAACTGGGGGCCTCCAGTTGGCTTTCCTCGTGCTTATATACATGTAGATACTCCGAGTCATTACATCCGCAGTCCGCAGCAGGTGTTGCTGCTCAGTAATTGGTCAATGGGTAGTCACCTGACTTTAGCACTTAATGCCCATCAGGTGACCTTGTTGTTTGTTGTTTGGTCATGTGACCTATGATGAACAGCCCCTATTGCTGTTGGGGAGTTATCCTATTGATGTAGTACAGTATTAGGTAACTCGCCCCTTGGTGTTTTTGCGGCTCCAAATCTTATAGGAGCCGCTCTTTATCCTAGGGTCATGTGACATGCTTAGTCAGTGCTTAGTCACTCGCCATAAAGTTGTGAGGGCGAGTTGCTGACTAAGCTGGGCGCTTAGGTCACATGATCCGTTAAGTGCTTTGTTTTGCTCTGGATAAAATTCAATAAACCATAGAATAATCCTAGCTGCCCATCATACTTATTTATAAGTCATGACACAGCTGTTCTGAATGAGCTCAATGTATTCCTGAGGCCACAAAACCCCTGTGAGAATGTGCAGCTTTTTGCTAGTAGTCTAACATTGCTGTGAACAAGACACCCATACAGTGATTGCACTGAAATCACATGAATGGGCTGAGTGCAAGTGAGCAGATATTCCTCTACTGTTGTAGGTACTTCCAGGAGACTTGAGAGGGGTAATCAACCTCTCTGAACACACTGGTGTCCTTAGAATCACTTGAATCGCTACATTTAAGCATGTACAGCAGTGGTCAGGAGGTTTTTGTTGTGACCCTCATAAGAGCGGAGAGGACGGATTCGTAGATTAAATTAGTTGGCTATAGAAGACTAATCCTATTGATCGTTGTACGACCGAGACGTAAAGCACCGTGCGTAGCACGTAGTTCCCAAGTGGGAAGCCGGCGTGGATGGCTTCTTGGGCGAGCGTAAGTCCTATGATGTGGAGTTCGTCCGAATGGACGACGAAGGTAGCAATGATGCTAAAGTGGTTTGCCTCGCAAGTGATCGACGGCTCCAGGGTGGTCATCAGTCCTAAGGGTCCGCAGGGTGCTGGTGACTCTAGTCGTGGCTACTAGAGTCTTGTGGCTTTGCTTACGTTCTCACGAGAGGAGCGTTGATGAGGTAAAGCAAGCTGAGGTCTTCAGGCTTGCTTTCCTAGATATATATACTGCTATCTACGTGGTCTGTGCATAAGGCAGTACATACACGAGTCAGAGAGAAGAGTGACTCATGGCCGTTGGTGTGGCGGCGTGAGTCAAAGAAGTCCGTAGAGCGAGTGGTGTGGAAAGCAAGTGTCCTCGTAAGAACGGGCTTAAGTCAGGAGCGGTGATGGCATCCCAAAGTAAGTAGATGCTGCGTTAGTCATAGTCACATGACTTAAGAAGGGGGGAGGGGGGAGCGTTGGTAGGTAAGGACGCTCCCCTCATGACATGATCGGTCAGGTGACCTTGAAGGTCATGAGTTCGACTCTAAGTCAGGACTGATAGAGGGGGAGGTCACGACATTACCCCCCCAAAATGCGACCTTGGAGGTTTCTAAGGTCACACTATTCGAAAAAGAAAAAGAAAAAAAAGCGTCCAAGATCTATCTAATACATTACACAGCTACATTATCCGGGGCGCATTGTAGCAACGACTGGTTACCCCTACACTGGGAGCCCAAATACGACAGTCCATACTAGTCAACTTCGAGGACCTCGCCCTCCTCCAGGGAGTCCACCAGGGACCAGGTCTCCTTGCCCTCTTCCAGCCTCAGGGTCCACATGTCCTCCTCAAGGACCCTATTAGCTGTGTCCCAGGCCTTTTGATCCAGCCAGTCCAAGAAGTTCTTCTTGGACAGCTTTTTGTCCTGGATCAGTTCATAGACTGCGACACAGCCAAGGTCCTTGACGTGTCTGTGGTAGGACTCGGGGACCTGTCTTCGCCAGGCCTCCATGGCGTCCTGGATCCACCTGTCCATGGTTTCGGCCCGGATCCACCAGGATCCATCCTCATACCACTGGACTCTGTCCCTCCCCTTGGAGTACTTGACCACGTTGTCGACACTGGTCGCCACACACTTCCGGCAGACGTACAGCTTGAATCGCTGTAGCACCTCGTCCGACTCAGGGCGGGGTCCCTTTCTGACCCACTTGAGGTATCCCCATTTGGGGTCGTAGTAGACCTCATCCTTGGTCCAGAACCCCCTGGCCTTGCATTTGGCCATCGGGATGTAGTCGAGGTCGACCTCAGGGTCGAGGGATCAGGCATACCGCCAGGCCTCTTGGAAGGAGGTGCAGTCCCTGACTGTTTGGTAGTAGTCAGTGGTGGTTCAGGCTGGTCCTTGTAGCATACCATTGCACCAGGGGGCGTCCCTGAGGGTGTCAGTGAGCGAGCGGTGGTGGCCAGCGTTAAGCCGTCCATAGGCAGTCGTCCAGACCATGGTGTTGCGAGTGGGGGCCATTGCGAAGGGGGGTTGGTAGAGGTGATGGGTGTAGCAGGACTGCTGAGGTTCGCTGCTCTACCCTCCTCCTTTTTATACCCTTTTGGCGTGGGCACGTCAGGGTGCACCTTGAGGAATTTCCGCATGACTTGGTCAAGTTCCACTATTTTCTCGGCCCGTTCCATGGTATTCTCGAGCAAGTCATACCCCTTCCATTTGATTTCGTAGTACAGCCAGTTCTTCCTTTGTTCCCAGCCGATGATCTTCTCGACTTCGTATTGTTCCTCCCCTTCTTCTGTGATTATCGGCGGAGGTCGGGGTTGGTATCTTCCAAAAGGATCCTCCTTGTAAGGGGAGAGGAGTTCTACATGGAAGATGTCGTGGATTCGCATGGACTTCAGCAAGTCTAGACGGTAGGCATGTGATGAGATTTTTTCGCCTACAGTAAAGGGTCCAGCTCGCTTGTCATCTAGTTTCTTTGAGGGTCTTCTGGTCTGGATGTTCTTTGTGTTGAGCCAGACTTTGTCTCCTTTGCTGTACTCATGTTTGGGGGCTTCCCCCTTTGTTTGATGGTATTCCATGGAAGCTCATGCTTTGTCCCAGATCTCTTTCATTTGTTCCACCATTCTATCCACGTTAGGGTTATCTCCTGGCATGTCCGTGATTTGCCATCTGGTGTTCTTCCCATAAACAGTCTCAAAGGCCGTTTGTCCAGTCGAGCTGTTGACTTGGTTGTTGTGGCAGAATTCCGCTATTGGTAGCCACTTGACCCGGTCATCCTGGTTATGGTTGCAGAAGGTTTGGAGGTAGGCTTCTAGCCACTGATTGGTTCGTTCTGCTAATCCATCTGTTTGTGGATGGTATGCCATGGAGAATCAGGGTTCTTCTCCGAGTCTCTGATACAGTGCCTTCAGGAAGTGGCTGTTGAAGGTCGGACCTCTGTCAGAGATCATTACCTTTGGTATTCCGTGGTGTTTCCACACTTCTTTGATGAAGATGTCTGCTACTCCTTCAGCGTCCGTTGACTCATTGCAGGGGATGAAGTGTGCCTGCTTTGAGAATCGATCGATTACTACCAGGACGCTATCGAATCCTTCTGATTCTGGTAGTTTTACGATGAAGTCGTAATTTATTTCCTCCCATGGCTCGTTTGGGAGTTCAATGTTTTTGGGTGGCGTTTCTTGTCTTTGGGTCTTGGCTCTTGTGCAGACTTCACATGAATCTACATATGCGTTGACTTGTAGCTTCATGTTTGGCCAATAATACCTTCTTGCTACTAATTCGAGGGTTCTTGTTCCTCCTTGGTGACCCGCCACTGGCGAGTCATGATGCATGGATAGGATGCGTTTCCTAATCTCTGGATCGTCTGGTACTACTATGGCTTCATCGTACCAAAGTAGGTCTTCCTTCCATGAATACCTCTTGAATTGCTTCCTGGCTGAAGGGGGTAGTGTCGCGATGTACTCTTTCTGATCTAGTGGTGGTGTCTTAAGCGGTGGCTCCCTGTTGTTCTGGTGTGTCTGGTCGTCGTCAGTGACGTTCTGCATGTTGTATTCTAGTGGCTACGTAGTACACTGTGGTGGTGGACGAGATAAAGCAAACTGAGGGCCTCAGGTTGCTTTCCTCGTTCTTATATACATGTAGATACCCTGAGTCATTACATCCGCAGTCCGCAGCACGTGTTGCTGCTCGATAATTGGTCAATCGGTAGTCACCTGACTTCAGCGCTTAGCACTTCGTCAGGTGGTCTTGTCGTTTGTTGTTCGGTCACGTGACCAGTGGCGAACAACTCCTAATGGTCTCTGAGAGGTACCTTATACATGTGACAAGGTATTAGGTAACTCGCCACTAAGTGTTTTTGCGGCTCCGAATCTTATAGGAGCCGCTCTTTATCCTAGGGTCATGTGACATGCTTTCTCATCGCTTAGTCACTCGCCACTCGCCATAAGTTAC
>WSLN01000432.1:0-14918 GCA_019677355.1 Ceratobasidium sp. 370
GTTTGGAGGGTTGCAAGCGGAAGATTTCCCACAAGTACCTTAGAGCCGCCCAAAAAGCCTAGAATTGAGGGCGCCCAGTGACTGAAGGTTCAGCTTTTTTGTCGTCCATAAATTCCAATTCGGCGCGATTGCATCATTGACGTTCGTTCAAGTACACCAGATCCCGGCGGCAACGGATGACCCCGGCGTACATCCCACACCATACCTCTGCTACTTTGGTTCGGGTAGCATCGGCGTTCAGTTTGGATTAGTGCAAGAAGCGATCTAGGATGTTTTATATGCGCATCTGTGGTGATAGCTTGTGTTTTTCGGTGAGCGAAGGATGTGGTGCATTCGAAACCAGCCCTCTTCGACTGCAATAATTATAGCCTTGGAACAAAGAGCGCCATGAGATACACATCAGACAAAGCACCCTATACTTGACGGTAGCACTGCGCCCATCGCTTTCCAATTCTGACACCATCAAAGTTGAGACGAAGCCAATCATCAGTGGAAATATCAGCAATATTTCCCGGAGGCAAGAGGGTGTCTCGCACTTCAGGAGGGACCCACACGAGTCGCCGCTGGTCCTCGTCGATCATCCATCCATAGTCGTCAATTGTCCATTCGCGTAGCAGAAAGTTCTCCTCTGGGTAGAGATCCCAAAAGCCGATGGGAAAGTCATAATGGCCAGAGACCACGCGGGCGTCGTCGCGTGAGTACGCATCACAACCGGGCCAACTTGTTTTTTTATCCATGCGCGCCTGTTTTAGTAGTTGCCCTGTAAAAACGTCCCATATGCGAATGGTACAGTCGTAGGAGCCGGAGATTATGTATGCGTCATCTGGCGAGTATGCAACCGAGTAGATCGGTCCCGTATGGCCCTCGGGTAGTTGGCCCACTGATCGTCCAGAGCTTGGCTCCCAAATGCGGATGGTCCAATCGTCGGAACCAGAGACAATGTAAGCACCGTCAGATGAATAACGAATCATGTTGACTGGACCACCATGGCCTCTGAGTGGTCGACCCATGGCTCGTCCACTCTTCGCATCCCAGATGCGGATGGTGTGGTCAGCAGAACCAGAGCTTATAAATGCTCCGTCCGGTGAATATACGGCCGAGTAGACCTGCTCGGTATGGCCCAAGAGTGGCTGTCCCACCAACTGTCTATTCTGAGCATCCCAGATTTGAATAGAAAGATCAGATGACCCGGAGACAATGCACGCGCCATCCGGTGAATATGCGACAGAATTAACTGCACCACGGTGACCCCCCAGTGGCTGGCCCACAAGTTGCCCGGTGTGTGCATCCCAAACTCGGATCGACCAGTCGTAGGAGCCAGAGACAAGGTGAGCACCGCTAGGCGAGTATGCGACTGCCTTTACCCCACTTTCGTGACCCTCGAGCGGGTCTCCCATCGACTTCCCGGTGCATGCGTCCCAGATGCGGATGGTGTGGTCGTCGGAGCCGGACGCAATGTATGCGCCGTCAGGTGAGAACGCAACAGAGTAGACCGGACCGGTATGGCCCCGAAGCGGCTGCCCCACTAGTCCACCAGTGTGTGCATTCCAGATGCAGATAGTGTGGTCGCTTGAACCGGAAACAACGTATAAACCATCGGGCGAGTAGGCAGCACAGTACACCGAGTCGTCCGTGTAGCATAGCGCTAGTGGCGCTGCTTCTCGCCTTTTCATTGCCGGACCCATCGCTTTTATAAGGCCAGTCATCCTCGGCACATAGCACGTAGAAACTGGACGATG
Source organism: Ceratobasidium sp. 370 (assembly GCA_019677355.1). Lineage (NCBI taxonomy): Eukaryota > Fungi > Basidiomycota > Agaricomycetes > Cantharellales > Ceratobasidiaceae > Ceratobasidium > Ceratobasidium sp. 370. The sequence continues at coordinate 1,740 of WSLN01000432.1, forward strand.
CTTTGGCCAGAACGGTAGTGCCGAAATGTAAATATGAGGTGTGCTATAGGAAACGGAGTTTGAGGAAAATGCAGTTGCAAACTTCCAAGCGTCTTGAACAAGGGGCCGGAGGCTGTCAGAACATTTGATTTTCTAGAGATGTGTTTAGCTCTTGGAAAGTTGCTTGTAAAAGCTACGGACCTGGAGCCATTCTCCTAGTCTGTATAGTACGCCGGCTGCCTCGTATATGCGTTGCTTCAAATTCATGATTTCCATCCACAACAGTAACCGTGCTGATAGGAAGTCGTGCAGTTCACCAACCAGGTCAGATGTACCGGAATGTTCTAGATGGGCCCCCCAGTATTGACATGCATAGAATAGTTCCTGCGAAATAGCCTTTTCTATCCTAGTCTCTAGGTCAGGGACTTCCTGGTCGAATAAGTACGATGACTCCAGATTGCAGATGTTGAATGGTGGGCTCGGGACCTTGATGAGGTCGAAGCAGCGCTGTGCAAAACATGCGTTGTATTGCCCCGTATCGCAGCAGAACCGACCAGAGCGTTTCCTGTCAAACATATAGCTCGGGAATGACTCGTGTAGCGTGGTGATCAACCCGCTGGTACCCGACACCTGCAACACCGACAAGAGCGGTCTTAAAGCAGCACGAACAATTGTCACGTCAAGTCTCAGTAGGCTAGCCATGATGTCTATTGTCAAAGGTTCCCGCGCACAGATTGTGGTGCAAAGAACTAGATTGATCTCGTCTCTCTCTGAACTTTCAAGGGTGTCGTCCTCGAGTGCTGCCTCGAGAATGGCGGTGTACAAAGCGTCTATTTCTCGATCCTTGTTGCTTGTGGAGGAGGCGGAGGCATCTAGCACTTGTTGTAGTCGCCTGCTACCCCTAGCGAAGTTGTCTCGCCCGACATAACGAACGACAGTCGCAGCATAGATGAACAATACTCCTGATCGCTCAACAAGGCTTTCCAGATTGGCAGAAGGAAGCTCCATGTGTTCTTTGAATTCTGTCTCTAGGTATGTCTTGATGTCCTCCTGAACGATTGCACGATCTAGCTCGTGCAGGCGCAACTCTGATTTAACACGCTCTCCTAGTTCGCTTCGCATGCGGTCTAGTATCTTCGGGTCCGGGCGGCTTGTAACAAAGAACTTCACAGGCAAGTTGGATGCCTGCGCGAGCAAAGCATACAGCACCCGGTCCATACCGCTATTGTCCTCGCATTCGTCCAAGGCGTCGATAACGAGGACAAGGTCAAGGGGAAATGTACGCTCCACCCTCTGCAAAGGTAGAGCAAGCAGCTTCTCGAATTGTTGAGCAAGCGGCTGGTTGTGCACTTCCGGATCCTGCTCGAGTACGCCAGATATTGCATATCGAAACGGACGAGAGAACAGCGAGAGTTGGTATGCGATGGTAGGAAGTATGCGGTTCACGTCACGGCACGAAGGTAGCTGTCGAGAGCAGAAGAAGCTTGCCGCTAGCTTGCCAGCACCTTGTAAGTACTCGCATAGACTGTAGGCAACCGTAGTTTTGCCTGTGCCGGCCATGCCGTTCAGCCAGTATATCTTGTGGCCATTTGGGTCTTGGGTCCAGTCTCGCAGTTGTTGCAAGACATCCACCCGCGTATTCGCTGTGCATGCAGTTCGACGTAGACTGTCTGACTCTGCTGACCGGTATTTCGCCGCTGGAGAGTGGGGTAGACTTTTCAGACGGGCATCCTGCCATATACGGTCATGATTAGCGGGGTTTATTTGCGACCAGTTCACCATGCACACCGTTGCTTGTTCGTCCACAATCTTCCATGTGTTCAAGTTCGCGTTCAGCTGCAGGCCGATGAGAATATGCAAGCGTCAATATAACGTCTTGCACAAGGTGGGGGACACTTGCCCCGAGTCGTTCAAGTAGCGCCTGTATCCGCCGATAGCACCTCAGTACGTCGTCTGCATCTTCCATTGCATCTTTGTAGCGTCCCGCTTTGCTCCTTTCCTCCTTCCGAAGCACCCGTTGAGCCTCCTCTTCAATGCCCCTGCTCACGTGTCAACTCGGGTGTGTCGTTGTCGTGTTTAACGCTTACCGAGCAAGACTGTTGATGACAGGCGTCATTGACGGCGGCATAGCGCCATCAAAACACCCCAAAAGACTACGAAACAACTGATCCAATTCGTTTCGAAGCTGTCTATAGTCCTCACGAGCCTTGGCTTCGTTCTGGTGCGATAACCAAATCAGCTACGCGATCTTGCGATAACAAAATACTTGCCTCGAAAATCTCGATGCACTTGGAGAATTCGCCAAACGCGGACTTTAGCGGCCCAAACGAGTCGGTGGTTTTATGAAGCACGTCGACAAATGACTTGAGCCCAGTCCAAGGGGTGGGGTTGGCGGTGTCGTTCGTGGACGAGTGGGGATTTGTGCTGGGAGTGGAGGTTCGCTGGGAAGGTCGGGGTGATTCATTCTCATCCCGATTTAGTTTGCGTTTCAATTTTTTGAGCATGGTGGGAAGGAGCAACTGGCAGGGGATCTGGATTTCACCAAGGGGGTTTGTAGTGAACCACGAGGCGCGATACCACCTCGCTTAGGAGCGCCTGGCGTCTAACAAGGCTTGCACTAAGCTGTACCCGAGTTGTAAGCGCTCTCTTAGAGGAATACAAAACCTAGACTTGCAGGGATGGATGAAGGAGAGAGGGAGGTAGGGTTGACGAGGAACCAACCGTGCACCATCTTAAACTCCCGCCGACTCTTTCAATGAGTTTCAACTCCCCAGGCTGAACCATTATGGCAAACTACATTTATAGGGATTCGCATATATCCACTCTAAGAGAAACGCCCGCCCTCAGTCAACCTTCTTCGACCCGCCCACATCTACAAGTCCGACAAGCCCAAACATCCACCATACAAAGCCACTCACCAGCCTCCTCACGCTCTCGCCAACGCCAATTGTTTGTTCAACTACTTTTCTCACAGCAACCGACTCACTCGCACGGTCAGGGGATGTGATGGCAAAGGGAATCGAGACGCGCAGGTTAGCAAGAGGGATGGAGGTTGCGGCCCTAAGACCGGATGTGAAGCCATCTTCGTGGAAACCTGCCCAATGGTTGCGTTATAGTGGGTTGAGGCTAATATGGGCGAGGAAAGGAATGAACAGATAGGCACATACCGTACTTGGTCCAGGCGCCAGCGTACGAGATTCCACGCACGTTTTGGATACGTGGAAGCTCGGACTGTGCACGAACGCTCTAAAAGATGGAGGGCAAAAAGACAGAATGTCAATATGAGGTCGCAAAGCGAGTTCAGATAAAATACCCACTTGTGCGCTCACCACTGGGTGCTCATACTGGGCTTGCGCGACGACCAGCTCAGGGCGGGGTTCGAACGGGGGGTTGAGCGTGACGAGGACCGGGCCATGACTTTGCTCATTGATGTGCTGCAAGTGATTCATACAATCTGCACGCGAGGGAAATAGCTATGAAGGTGAATCGGTCGGTACAGCCAAATGACACTCACATGTTCTGTTGGGGTCAATCAATAATGATAGAAACATAATAATGGGGTATAAACTTACAATGCCACTTTGTTCGTATTTGCTCGTTTTGCTCCTTGTGCGTTAATCTCCGAGAACGTAAGATAATTCCAACACGACCATGCAGACCACCGCTTCGGCATCAACTGCCAGGCATGGCTGGGTAAGCCGAGACCTAGTATACGAATAATGTCTCATACTCACATCGACGTCCGCGTGAAGTACCGTCCTATTCTTATTCCACTGGAATGAACCCAGTATTCCCTCCTCCTCAGACGTCACCCCAGAACCGTGTTGCAACATTTTGAGCGACGTATCTGAATGGGTTGCCAGAATCACATGGTCAAACTCTTCGGCTCCACCCGTGAGTTGAACCGTAACCTTGGATGAGTTTGGCGAAGTCGAGATGGCCTGAACTGGGGTTGACAAGTGCAGCTGGTTGGCAGGAAGTTTGGACAAGACTCGGTTCACATATTGGTGCCTTCAAAAAGACGCACCAAGAAAACCTAGGTAAGACGAACTCGCAAACGGGTAGACCGAGACTTACGATCCTCCGGGTATAGTCAGCCACTTGGGCTTCCCAGTGACCTGCAGCAAATGATGGTTGTACATGAATCGAATTAGCGTGCGCGCCGGAAAGTCGAGAGCACAGGTGTCGGGAGGGGTGGACCATATCGCCGCGGTCATCGGCTTGCAACAAGGTCAGGCAAATATTTTCAAGTGGGGCGGGTCTATCTTACGATAAGGTAGTCATCTACAAACTCGTTCGAGTAGCCTTCGCGCTCTAAATAGGCTCCAATGCTAAGCTCGACTTGCGACCCTTTTGCCCGAGGACCATCAGGTTCCTCGTCTTCGATCAAGCTCAGGGCAGAGGCATTGAATCTACCGAATACTCGCGATTAAACGAACCGAATGAGCCGGGTTTCAGGACGCACCGCAGAATATCCCAAATCATCCTCCACATTCCCGGCCGAAGTAAGTTCTGAGCCTGGCAGAACAGCGTAGCCGGATCCTTGCCAGCCCATTCAAACAGACCTCCATCCCGAGAGACGCTGAACGTCATTTCTGTTGGGATAACCGGTACCTCGATGTTGGATAGGGCGAGAAATTTAAGAAAGTTAGGGTACGAGGGAGGATTACAAACAATCTGGCCAAGAACGCAGTCGGATGAGATCATAATCGAAGATGTAGGAAACATCTCACAAAACCACTTGTTACTATATGTTAGCCACGGTTCCCAATGCAACAGGCATGACTTACGTGTCGACTTGAACCTCTTCAGCATTTATTCCAGCCGGGCTTGGTCGCTTGAACTTGACGGTGTTGGCATGCCCACCCGGTCTGCTGTCCGCCTCGAAGAGATGAACCTCTGCATTACTGTACTCGTTCAATGCCTATGACCATGGGTGGGTGGATCTATGTTGCTATGCAGATTTGGTTCAAGCATAACTCACCCACGTTGCAGCTAGTCCTGATACGCCAGACCCGACTACCGCAATACGGGCTTTCTGATGTGCCTCTCCCATCCTGCAAACAGCTATGCGTAACCCTGTAGGCTGGAAAACGGGTTAGCAAGGATAGTGGAAGGCGTGGTACGACTTGCGGATGGTGTTGGTCGTCGGGTGCAAGATGTCCAGGCAATACGGTTGGATCAGGGATCGGCGATCATCCACGGACTCGGCGCTTATTTGGCACCGCTCCCGCCGCACCCAGTCAGTTGACATCAGACCCCTTGTGAACGGGGAAGAAATTTCTCACCAAAAAGCTCTAAACTTCTACACAAATGTGGCTTTCTATTATGCTCTTCCCAAGTCCAAACCGGTTTACAACTCAGTAAACGCAATAGCGCACGGGGAACAAGATGAGTACATGCTCCGCGAAGGATATTACGTATTTTATGTCGCTCTTTTGACGGAAGAATTTTTAAGCGTCAGCTAGTGATAATGCACTACTCGATGGAAAGTATTCTTTTTGCAACTTGAGATGACTCGATTGGTTTATCTGAAGCCTGCCAATGGTCTGTGCTTCTACGGTCGCCCTGTTCGTACCTACGCCGCCTGTTCCTGGATTCCGTCCGCGAGAACTTGAAATCCTAGGAGAGTCTATCGAAATGAGTGACACTGGCGTGCTGAAGCTGGTTATTTTGAAGCACTGCATCAAGTATGGTAGCAAATTTCTGTCGATAACAATCAATTGGAGTCGGGGCGCCAGCAGGAGAACTTATGACACGATCGACATCACATAAAATGAAACTCTGCGGAGGAGGAAGCTGATAATAAAAAGAGCCAAGACGAGAGCGGAAATTATTTCTTTGTAGTATAAATGGACATGCAGCACCAGAAGAACAACTTGACGGTTGTATATACGAGCAGAGTTGATAGCTAAAAGGGCAAACAAGGCAGTAGTTGTCGAGGCGTAGGAGGCGAGGACGGTCCGTTGACTAAGATAGGGGAGATAAAATTAGATCGGCCCTCATAACAAGTGTATATGCGCTTCATACCTGTTTACAACGTTGAAAACATACTACCGTAGCCTATCGCACCATGCTTGTTGGATACAGCTCCAAACTCTTTCGCACTATATTGCGTCTTGTGCGACACACCAGGACTCGAGCCGGCCTGATGTGACGAGGGGAGGGAACTGGCTACTTTTTGCCCAGGAGACGAAGCATCCTTGTGTATGAGTGACGCGGCGCTCGAGCTCGACTGAACCGATGAGGAGTCACGACTGGACCGAGATTGCTTGGAGAAGAAAGGCATGGCGGATAAACCGAGATGTTTCTCGAAGAGTAGGAGAATGGTAAATATGTAAAGGGCCCGAGGAGCTGGGTCGTGGACGAGAGTGAGCTCGTTTATCTGACCTTTATACCGCGCATATGAAGCGCTCAAAACACGACGCGCGTTGAGAGCCCCAGAACAAGCAAAGCTTATCTATCTGCGCAGCCACTCCAAAGCCTCGCTTATACATCTTTGGTAGCAACCCTAGAACATAAACGTGCAGCTTCAGGTCATGGTACCGATTACGCAGCCAAGACGCAGTCAGCGCAGCAGGAAAGGCCATCAAAGTGCACGTGGCTTTGCGGGATCTATAGTGGAGCTGTAAAGTACCACCGAGTCATATCGGGTATTTCCCTCCGCGCTCATCTCATTCGCGACCATATCGAACATTCTGAGTCACGATACTATTTCTTTGAATCTGGGATCCTGTGGGATTGCTTGGACTAGCCATGTATCCATACAACTCTCGCTATGAATCTGTCTTGCAATACAACCCAGTAACAAACGAACCATTTATCGCCCTACCAGCCCCTCACTCTAACATACGACTCACTCCGCCCAGAATGGAGGACACGGATGCTATTCTGCCTATTATGAACGATCTCACCGTCTGCATGAATTTCGCAAACCCTCCATATCCTTATCTCCGCGAACACTGCGATGAATGGCTCGGGAAACGGGTAGCTGAATATGAAGAGGTGATGAAAGTAATCAAGAAGACCGACGAGGAGGTTGGGTTCGTGGACGTATTCCCACTGAGGCATATTCGGGAGGTGGCACCAGATGGGACGGAGACATTCTTGGGGGATATGGGCCCCGCACGCGAGTTTGCCTGGAACGAGATCAGAGACCCAGAGGCGAAAGCTGCGAGGAATAATGCCAACACAAACCTCCCGCCTGGGGATCCCGAAATTGTCTGGACTATAGGGGGTGAGTGACCAAGTCATGGCTGCTGCATACTGCCTCATTGATATCTGGACTCATAGATTATCTTCGCCCGTCACACCATGGGCGAGGAATAATGACCGCGGCAATAAAGGCTATGATTGATATGTGGGCTGTTCCTCATATGAATGCTCGCAAATTTCGTGCAGGGACATTCCCAGACAATGTAGGGAGTCAGAAGACTTTTTTGAAGAACGGGTTCAAGTTTTCCCGCCGAACCAACGGTGTGGTACAGTTTCCGGAGAGCAAGGGTGGTCATCTCATGGATACGCTCGATTATGAGCGGGAAATACCTGTGGATGAGGGTGCTTGATATATGCGTTTGGGTTATTTGTAGTGCATCGATAGAGTCATTAAAGACGCATGTGCATGATATCAATGTGGTTTGCTTTGTGGTGGGTGGCGGGTGAGTTAGAGACATATCAAAGCCGTACCTACCACCTTGCGTGTTAACGTGATAATTTCGGGATAGTCGAAGCGTCCACACAAGTAAAGCCAAGCTCGGGCAAAACCGAGGTCTTGACGCTGGTAATATGTTTAAAATAGTTTACACGGAGCTCGTGCGCGCTGGTGCTCGGTGCAAACACTGGGAGCCCGAGTGACAGAGATCTGAGCTAGTCGCGATGCTCAGCCGGCTACGCAAGAAACGGTTACCGGGGGGAGATTGTCAAAGGCGCCCGCGGTGCGGAAGATCATCTGTCTAAAGTACTTGCGATGGCCACGACACCGAAGAGATCCGGCATCGACTTGGGGTCCACTAGGACCGTACGCGCCTATCTCGCGTCTTCCGAGCCATCTTTGAACGCTCACGTCGGTCTCTGGCCTTGATCTCATAGCTGCATATATGCAGAGTGTAAAATGTAGGTTGCGCGCCGCCTATATCTGGCTTGGTGGCGAGTCGTTACTAGTAGACCATTACCTAGCTTAGGAAGCTGGCGTACGACATCGTGATCTCGGCCTGGCGAACGTACCGCTCTGAAAGCGAGACCACAACTACCTTGGTGTACTAAACGACTGGGATATTTCCTTTGTCAAAGGCGTCTATAAAGAGAGCATACAACAACGATTCCTTTCTTGGCGCTGAAATTGCTTCGACCTGAGTACTGGGACGGAAAGATCGCGGTGGAGTGGACCAAAGCTGGAGTCGTTCATGTGGATCATCTACTGGCTTGCTGGACACCGCATGCTGCCTAGCAGCGAATCACCGAAGGATCTGGCGATATGGCGGGCTAGCGTCGCGGCATCCCACCGGGGCAGGATAGACGTTTTGGTGATTTTCGAACCAGCTCACTCACCAGAGGCAACGGTCGAGCCGAATATCGCCGGTTCACTTCCGGACGAATTTTGTGACTCGCATACTCGTATCAGAAGTCACGGGCTAGATGACGTCGCGAAGAACTGGATTGCCGGGGTCCAACAAAGCTCGCCCCGATAGTTTTGAAGGATCTTCCTGAGGGCACTAGTTTACGATTAATAATGTGATAAATTAATGTTACGCTGTGCGTTAGGTTTTTTCCATAACAGCTGCTTGAATCTGCGAGTAGAGCGCTGTATGATAGTACGAGCTTCAAGGCGAAGCTCACCTCTGAGAAGAGGGCAGCGAGGGGATGAACGAAAGGAGTAGCTTAGAAGACAAGAGTGATGTCATTTGTGTCGCCGAGAGCAAAATACAAATACAAATGAGCCAAGCCAGCTAAGATCCAAAATACTCAAAATAGTTTCTCCAAGGGATCGATGACGGTTCCCATCTAGGACGCGGAAATAAATAAATAAAAAATGAATTTCGCGGCACGGTCCGGTAAACCACACGCACCTTTTTAACCACTTTCGGCAACGTCGCTCGCTGATGCGCCACCCTCGTATTCCACTCTGTCCCAATCGGCGTCGCCATACTACGCGCAAACTGTTCTTTGCTCGTGTACGGATAAGGCAGATCCTTGACCAGGTACTTGGCCGCCTTCTTGTCCTTCCTTTCAGAGATGATCACGTGGGATTTCCCTGCGTCTGCTCGTTTTGACGCATCTACCCCGGCAAGCTTCTTGATGAGATTGGGACGGGGTGCGAGCTTTTTGGTGCCCCGGCCACCCCATGAGCCCTAAGCGCATTAATGTGAGCGAGAGCATAAACAGCATCGTGACCAAACTTGCCCAACCCGCGAGGGTGGTGTCAACCTCCTTCGGTGCGTCCTCTTCAATCACCCGTTGCTTTTCCACGGAGAAATCCTGCAATGCATATGTTTAGCCCCAGTTTCTCGCCGAGCCGAACGGACTAATACCTCGACCACATTGTCGCCGGCAAACGCCATCGCCACCAGCTCCCTCTGCTTGAACGCCGCTGGCCCGCGTTCATCAACGTCGCTCCCCTCATCCTCTGAATCCTGGTACGCGGCATCAACCTGCACACTTTCCACCTTTTCACCCTTTGCCTCCTTCGCCTGCGTGCGGCCGTTTCTAGATTCGGGCACAACCATCGCCTGAGCCAGATCAATCTCTACCACCGCGTCATCCTGAGCCCGAGCCCGCTCCGCCTCGTTTTTCCCCTGCACTTTTTGCATCTTGGTTGTCTCAGCGACGTTGGACTTGCGTGCGAGTTTGCCGCTTGTTGTAGGTTTGGCTGTGAGCCAGGGGTTCGAGGTAGAAACTGATCGGACAGCTGGAATTGGTACGACATTGCAGGGTGGGGATCGGGAGGGAGCGTTTGAATTGGAGACAGGAGGGAGAGGGGTTGCCGTGTCTGTTGGAGAGCTCGTTGACTCGGAAGATTTGAGAGTGCTTGAGATGTCAGAGTATGTTTGTTGTGGCTGTATGCAGCGGCAGCCACTTGGTAAAATTATCAACTAAACGAGGGTAACGGAATGCGCACCTTGATCTGCCCCGGTTTATACACCCGCCGGCCCACATTCCCACCGACCATCTCGTCTCCCAGTCCGTTGTCCACGTCTGTATCCTGTTCCAACCCAAGCAGCTCCAACCTAGTCTCATCGGCCATAGCTGCGGCCTCACGCTCCGCCCTCGCAACCGCATCCTTCATGAACTTCATACCCATGATGCCCTTGGCCTTCACCTCGCCTAGATCATCCACGTGTCCTAGCTCCTCTAGCTCCCTGACGTCCCGCTCTTCCCCTCCCTCATCATCATCACTGCTTTCGTCATCGCCCGTAATCTTCCGCCTCAACACCTCGGAGCGATCAACGAGACTATGCATTGCGTTCATATCTTCCTCTCCCATCTCTCCTTTCCGCCGCATCGCCTGCGCCCACTTGCCTGTCGTCCGATGTCTCAACGTGGCGCGCTCTTTAGCCCTAATCATTTCGGCCTTGACCCTCTCTTCGTCTTCGTCCCCTGCTTCCTTCCCCACGCCCATTTCCGCAAGCTTCTCCCTCTCTCGCTTCTTCATCCTCCTATACCCCTTGCTCTTGATCTTCGCTACCCGTTTCGCTTTGATGTCGGCTCTGAACATCAGTTCACGTGTTGCCCTGAGTTGGGCACGACGCGCCGCGAGATCTTCTGTCGAGATGGTCGCTGCGGCGAGTGTATTTTCCGTTGCGGCGCTTTCGGCGTCTGTGTAGAGGTGCGCGGCGCGAAGGAGGGAGGAGATGGCGGATTCCATAGGTGTCGAAGGCTATATGCGATGTGGGTCACCCTAGGCTATACGAGAAGTAGAGGATGGGACCTGGCGCACCTGAAACCGTCCTACGACATCCGCATTGGACACCCCGGGTCCCTTTCCCGCCCCAGGTCCCTGCAATGGGAATGCCAAATGTTCAGCCTCGCGTATCCGTTTCATTGTCGGTGCCCATTTGTGGATCTCCTCTTTTGTTGTGGCGTACGCTGCCTCGCGGTCGAGTTTGTCTTGCGCGCGTTGGGCGAGAGGCGCGGAGAGAGCGGATTTAGTGGTGCTTTGGAGAGCTTTGGTCGATTTCGTGAGTTGAGGAGCGGGGGTGAGTAGGTCAGTAAGGGTTAAAGGCTGAGGACCTAGGAAAATTGAAGGTCAGACACAATGGGAGCGTGGCGTTACAATGAGAATACGGACCGCTCCTCGCTCCGGATTCGCCTTCGGGTCCGGCTTCTGTACGGTCCTGAACCAACGCTCGCTTCTTGGCGGCTCGTTCGGCCGTTGCGTCGTCCGGTTTTCGTTTTTTGGACGACGTATCGAGGCCGGAGATAAAAGTGGCTAGCTTGGAGGAGGCGTCTGGGTCAGAAGATGCAATGGAGGGTGCGTCGGATTCGGCTTCTGAACTTGATTCGGGCTCGGTCTCAGATTCAGATTCGGCACCCTTGTCGAGCATGTTGGAGAGGTCGACCAATGTGCCTGGTTCTTCATGGTCCTCATGGTCCTCATCCCCATCCTCTTCGCCCTTGTGATCATTCGCCTCTCGGTCCAAGTCGGGGTTAGTCTTGGCAGGTCGAGGAGTTGAGCCACCATCCTCCCCTTGGCTTTCCTCGACTTCGTTAAGGTCAACGTCGACGGAGAAGGAAACAGCAGACTTCCGAGCCTCCTCTCTGCCTTTTCCTTTCGTCTTCACTTTTAAGGTCTTCTGTCAGGCTCATAATTAGGCAAAACTCGTAACCCGATACAAGTATAAAACTCGCCTTGGAGGTAGAATCCCGAAACTTGAAATTCGCGAACCGCTCCTCGTCGCTCTCGTCCTCAAACGCGCCATCACTATCAATTTCCTCATCCTCATCACTCAAGACCTCGCCCTCTTCATCACCATTGGCAATCTGCCTCCTCAACTTGTCCTTCACCTCGTCCAATTCGTCGTCTCCATCGTCGTCCTTGCCAAGCCCAGCCTCCTCTCGATCAAGCGCGAGTGGCACGGCGGCTCGTCGAACACGGTTGGCAGTGTACTCGTATACGTCGAGTGCATTGTCCGAATTTGCTTTGCGAGCTTGACGAGCTGCGTAGCCACGTATGTTTGCGCGAGCCGCTTTGAGATTTGGCTTCTTCGTGCGAGCCGGACGAGGCGCCATGCGAGGAAGGTCAAGCGCACAAGGGTTTGTAGACAAGAAACTAGTATCTTAAGTGAAAACTTTGAAGTTAATCCCAGGCTTGTCTCGGTGAAGGCTCAGGCGTCTAGTGCATAAGCTCAGATATCAAGCTCAAGTCGGTAGAAGTCAAGCCGGGGCGAAATTTGTGATCGAAATTATCAGCACAGCCACGGTGACGTTGATCAGAGTTCACGTGATCCGCCGCTCGTGTGGGCCGTGGCTACGGTCCGTCGAAGTCAAGTTCAGAGCGAAATTTATGATTGAGACAGGGGTCACCACGGTCACAACCGTGTTATTTAAAGTTCACGTGGTCTGCGGCTCGGGAGTCTGCCAAATCGTTCGGGATCCCTGTTTCCGCACATTGTCGCGGTCCACGTCGCGCGGCGCACGCCCGTGGATAACCGCCTCAACGGGCATGCACGTACCAAACCAGTCGGCGCCTCCATCTCTAGGGTAGCCCTCCCCGGAGTTTTACACAGGATTACCCAACCCACTCGCAGCATTCAAGTGGCTTATCATACGAGAACACAACATACAGGATGAGCCATCAGTCAATCACAGGACTATGCGGTAACTGGAAATTCTCGGGCGAAAGAGCGCGTGAAACCAGCTGCAAAAAGTTCTCCAGTCGCGATCTGTCTGATGGCTCGTCGTCCTTTGACCACGTGTCGTCTAGGACCATGAATGCCCTACGATGATACGAGGTAATGAAATCTCGCAGGAGTGAGACCGCAACACGCGAGTCGATTGTTGTCGTTGGTAGATGGGTTTGCCGGAAAAACATAACGAAGGTCCCCTTCGCCTGGCGACATGCCGAAGCGCTAGTCGTCCATTCAAGCAAGTCCTTCGGTGGTACAAGTTTGCCGTGAGATGACAAAGTGCATCTAGAAATCCAGTAGATGATCCACATGAACGACTCTAGGTCGTGTCTGTACTCCACCGGAGTATTCCCTTCCC
>WSLN01000433.1:0-14911 GCA_019677355.1 Ceratobasidium sp. 370
GATTTCACTTGAGGTTGAATCAGAGGAGATATGTGGAGATGTGGAGGCACTTGGCATCTGCGCTTTCCATGCACGAGTAAACTCATCAGTCTCATTGTTATCCGACCCCAGCACCATTCGTTTGTGCTGCTGGATCCTCATATGCTGTTGTTCGAGCGCCATAGAACTCTTCGCATGTCTCGCGGAATGCATCAGCGCAGTCGCTAAGCCACTCTTTTGAGAAGAGTTTGGCTGTTAAGCCCTTGTTGGATTTGAACAGGGTATCCTTAAACCGAGGATCTAACACTAAGGTTGTTGGTTAGCTGCGAATCCGAGTGAAAATAAAATCAAGGAATGACACACCAGTCGCAAAATAGTAGTATTCTGAATCATATGTTGATTTGTCAAAGAACTCGAGGAGCTTGTCCTTGCAGGCCAAAACACCTGCAAGGAGCGAGGGTGATTTTGCTGTTACCGAGCTCTTCTCCAAGTCCATGACATAAGATATGAGCAGAGAGTAAACCCACAGAGAGTAGCTCAACGTGGGGTACTTCTCAGCCGACATCATGGTAGAAGCATTGCGGAAAAACTGCAAAATTGACTATGGGTTAGATACTAACGCACCATGCGAAAACGATTACATTACCTTCAACCACTTGCAGACCTGGTCTACCACGGCCCATTCACTCTTTGAGAGTGCGTACTGGCGATATATCGTCACCTTGGGATGATTCACTAAGGAATCGATTGCCTATTAGGTAGGAAATGCAACATGATTAATGACGAGAGCAAATAGCAGCGCATATACTTACCTCAGAGAATTCAAGTGCACGTTCAAGCATAAAAAACACAGAGTTCCAGTGTGTGACGACATCAAGAACCAAATTCTTGATGGTTTTCTTTGTGTATGCACGGTTTTCAGTAAATGCTTTCTGCTCATGCCACTCCTCAATCTGGGTTGCAGTGGCTCGGAAAAGCTCCATCCGCTGAGGAGAAGATCGGACGATTTTCGATATTTTGCGAATCTGGAGAAGCCACCAAAACGATTAGTAAGAGCGCATATATGAAGTAGATTAAGTAGCAAACATGTACCTTGTCAATTGCTGACGTTAAGTCAACAGAAGGATCAGGCCTGGTACTATCATCAGGCTCAAGAGCCTCCATGTTATCAGTCGAAACAAAAGATTCAGCCTCTTCAGGCGTTAGCAGAGGGTCCTTGGGGTTGAAATCACGAATGTCGGCTGACAAGGGGACTGCCTTGATACTCCGAAGTAGAGACATAACAGCAAGATGGATGACATGTGCAAGACACCGAATCTGGCCCTTTTCGGGATCCCAGTGTGAAGGAGTGGAGGAGCGACCAAGAGAGGCAGAGAGATGCCAAATAAAGGTGCCATTTGTGCTGGCATTGTCGCTAACCAGCGCTACAAGCTTGTCCTCAATTCCCAGCTCAGTCAGGGCTGATGCAACAGCGACAGACATGTTCTGACCATCATGTGCGCCATGCAGCTCAACAAAGTCAAGAAGTGTCTCCTCAAGGTGCCAGTCATGAGTAATCCAGCTACCAACAATCGCTAGGAATGCGATTCTGTTTGAGGAAGTCCAGGCATCGCATGAAACAGCCATAAGTCCAGACAGCGACATCAAATACTTCTTTGTTGACTGCCAGAGAGACCCAGCGTGACTAAACACCTGGTCCCGAATCGCCTGAGATTGAACCAAATGACCCTTGAGCGCAGGCTTCATGTATGTCAAAAGGTCCTGGAACTCCTCGTTCTCAACCTCTGTAAATGGTTGGTTCCCAGTGACAATCCACCAAGTCACCCGTAGGTAAAATTCATCGATGTGAAAGTCCTGAACAGCAGGGTAAGTTATCCCTCAATAAAAATCAAAGGAGATTGCGTACCAGCTCATCTGATGCTGTGTCCTCAGGCTGTATGCTATCGTTCTCCACCACCAAAGGCTTCCCAGAAGCAACCCAGTCAGCGTGCAATGCGTCCTGCCATATAGAGGTATGGCGAGCCTTCATGTGTTTGACCATGTTTGACGTTGACCCCTTTGATTTACCCCCTTTAACCCAGCTCCAGCCAGCTCCTTCACCACAGATGCCACACTTCAGTTTACATGATACAAGCTTCCCAATCTCATTAGTAGCTACGGAAAACATGTCTACAAAGTTAAATACAAGTGCTTGGTTTTTTGAAAAATGGATACTATCAGCAGCATTAGACAGTGTGGCACGACCATGAAGGACTTTCCGGTGGGCATATGCAACGTCAGGAGTGGTGGGAATTGGGGGTGCGGAAGGGTTTGTTGACCCGGTGTCCTCAACATGAGGGCGTTTAAGTGGCAAGTCACTAGTGGAGTTCATAATTCAAGTTGGGGACAGTAAGATCTTAAAGCCAGGCGTGCTCGTCCTCAGAGTGAACACTCTCCATTTTATAGTGCATACATGGGTGGCGGAACGGTGGTGGAGGCCAATTACTAATACACAGCTGAATGCTGACTGATCACCATCCGGCGAATGTTCTCGATAGCTCCCGGTTCCATCTGCCGGTTGCTGACTCAGAGCGGTTCGGGTACCGCAACCCCGGGCCGAACGGCCGGCTGCTCCGGATAAACCGAATCCGCAGGAGCCCTACGAATAACGGGTGGGCGAGTCCCCCTCCTCAGGGTGGGAACGTGAGCCCGCTGTACGCTGACCAGTCTAGCGCTAGTGTTGGCGTTGCGAGGCCGCCGTCGACGGTGTACCAGCCCTCGTCGCATTTAGCGTATTCGCCGCCAGCGTCTCCGCCGGGTTCTCCGCCTGTGCCCGACGTGTATGGTGGTATGGCTGCTAGTGGGAGCGGAGGAGCAGGGTTACCCGCGGGTGCTGCGCCTCCGATGAATGTGTACGGACCCGAGAAGAAGTCGTACGTGCCATACCAGTGATTGCATTTGGTTAACGACGCTTTCCGTTTATCTGGGTTCGTTTTTATATTCACGTTTCGGTGTGTACCATAAGAGTATCGGTTATGCTATTAACTTCGCACGAGTTTCATTACAGCAGGTGCATGTGCATCAGAATTAAACTCGAAAGAAATACACCACGCATTCAACGCAATCTAGATGTCGAAATTGTATGTCTGAATCGCCCCACTCGTGTCAACAGCGACGATCCGGTGCGCATCAAACGCTACTCGGACAATCGTCAAAGGGTTTCCGGTATCACCGAGCATCTCTTGATCTCCGTCTTCGTCTACCTCGGAGAGGTTTTCTGAACGAATGCCCGCGGCCTGGACGCCCACTCCGTTCTCGAGATCCCAGACCCATAGGCCGCCGTCTCGGGTAGCACATACGCAGCGCGAGTCTGCGACGCTTAGCGCGCGGGGAGATGGAGCGTGGGCTGGAGGGAATAGTGTACGTTCGTAGAGAAGCTTGGCGTTGCGGTGTAGGCGGTAGACCTACTCGCAAAGTAAGCAAATGTTCGCGAGGGCGAAACGGGACGCCACTGACCTGAATGCCTCCATCTTCACTCGCGAATACGACAAACTTGCCGTCTGTTTGGATCCCGCTTACGTGTGAGACTTTGCGCGACCACCGAAGGCGGAGTTCTTCAGGTACGCCATCTGGTGTGCCATCAGGTATCCACCCGATTGGGAGGTTATTATTCGTGCTCGCGGACGACATGATTTTTACAGCCGTAGGGTCCGAGCTTCCAACAGTTGAGAGCGTAATGTCTGTCGCGGACGGTGCCCAGTGCGCAGGATATATTGGTGCTGCGTGTGCGAGTAGGACTCGATATTGATCCGGCGTGCGGTATCTCGACAGCGTCATCGTCAACGGAGAGAACCCGCTATACGACCAGAGGGTGTGTTTCAGAATCGGCGGTGCAGGTGTAGGTGGAAGGTAGAATATCGACATGCGGAATTTTGAGGTGAGCGTGACGAGTAGAGGGTGGTGGTATGCGGCTTGTACGATGGCCAGACTGGATAGCGTGATAAATGTAGGTTGATTGTATATGAGACTGGTGACGCGACGCTCATAGTCGACGTTGTGGATCGCCCAAGTGCCGTCAGAGTAGAATATAGCCAGACGTAGGTTGGCCGAGCTATGGTCAATACTCAAGGCAGTAACAGAGACGCGCGGGTTGGATAGAGGTTGGTACGGGATGCTCAAGCCAGAACCAATCGAGCTCCGGAACACGTAGACCGTTGGTGTCGCTGACGGCTTGTGAGACGCATAGATGGTCAAGTCTCCTACAAGAAGTAGATGTGCGGCGGGTTGGGGACTAGTTAGGTAATCTAGGCAGCTAGGTTGGCTTGACGACGCAGCAGGAGGTGGATGTAATTGAGACCCAGACATTGGCTCGTGGCCGACTCGCTGAGTGACTACAGCGCACCGACCTTGATTCGTGTGAGTGGTAATAACAAAAGAGCGATAGACATGAACTAACCTCGGCTCCAGTTACTCGATATTCTATCAGAGTACCACAAGGGGCGATGCAAAGCTATTCAATCCCGTCTTATGATCGGTGATCTGACTAATTACCTATACATCCACCGCCAGTCGGTGTAGTTCTCGGGCAAGACATCTCTGGCAGACATCTCATCCCCTTCGTGCTGTACCCGACTGGGCAATGGTCTTATCTCCCGATTTGAATGTTGGGAAAAGCCGCGAGAGCCTCGAAGCCTCTGCTGGGAGTACTCTCGGAGGAACATTATCCTCCAAAGCTGGTAAAAGTTAGTATTCCAGATGACTGCTAGGGAGGAAAGATACATACATGGTTGTCTGTAGCCAGGCGGTTCCAATGTTTATTCACCGCCTGGACCAAGCATAGATGATAAGGGTCAAGGAATCCAAAAATCGTCAAGACAGTTTCATCAGACAAGGCGGAATCAAAATTCTGGACTAGACAATGGTTTGGGTGGGCTACGCTGATTGTATGAGCGTGCTTGACAGACAGAACAGAATCTTGGGCGGGCGAGCGAGACCGTTTCGGCATTGCTCTGAAGCTCTGGCTATCGTGGATGAGAGTGGATGACAGAGCAATCACGTGTGCTAGGAACAAGAACCTCTAAGCGCCATGTCTCTGCCCCGCCTTTCTTGGATATCTGGTGCATGCTAAAAGCCGCATTCCCGACGGGAAGATGTTGTTATACGATCAAATAAATATCAGGTGGTTTTTAAACTTGTCAGCCAGGCACGCCTTCCGGGGACTTCGATATCGGAGAGTAGTTCCCGCCTTTGTTCGAATTTGCCGTGGCCTAAGAAACTGCATAAGTTAAATAAAATTCATGGTACCTCCACCACAAGAATGTCCCGAACCAGTGTTTGAGCAACTTCCATGGTCTTGATGAGTCGAACCCCCATGAAACGTGGTTGCAACTAGAGCGTTCGGGAAATGCCTCGTCGCCCCAAGGTCGCTTACGACGGTCTACTCGAAGACACCTCAGCCCTACTACCATCTTGAACTCAGCAGACCTATTACTCACGCCTCGGACAGCAAATACGGGCTAAGCACCGGAGTCCTCTGGCCGTTCGATACATCCGCGTTGGGAGCTCAAGAAAGCAACGAGCAGTAGGACACAGGCTCCTGCTCAGCTGTGAAACAATTGCAATGTTAGACAATATTATTGTGGATCTGGACGGGATGTACGCCGTGTGTTGCGCGATGAACCATCGCCGCAGCAATTACGTCCACTTCGCTAGGTTTGAGCACACCAGGCGCCATGGGTATCCTCAGTGCCGAGCTTGAACGAAGATCGAGGGGCAACCGGAACCTTGAACTGATTTCGGTTGTATATGCACCATGCGTGAAGTTGGCGCGTGGGGTTGACGCGACATTCGAAGAAGGCGGAGAAGATTCCTTCGATCCGTCAAGGAACCGTGTGCTCAGTCGTAAACCCAGAGCCACAACGGATCCCCGGCAGAATTGTTAAACCAACCTGTGACTTGAATTATAGGCCGCTTTGTGAGTTGGACAATAGGTTTTCGCCTGGATGAAAGGGTAGTCGGGGAGCGCGCTTCATAATGCTAGTGTGTGTGGGATGGTGACTTAAAGTCAAACAGGGTCGTTTCGAATGAGCTGGTAGAGCATATTATGAACATATGGGTATGATATCCTTGTCGAGAGAATTTCATTATATTTCTGAGTAAAATTTTATCAGAAATCCGCCTCCAACCGGACATGACTCTATGTATGCGCTTGGCATTTGCAATATGCTTACGTACTTAAATACCTCAATTTGCAATTTGCATCCTGTTGACTCTTACTGATCTACCACAACCCGGTCGCCATCGCAGAGGGCCTGCGCTTCCAGTTGCCACAGCCTCGTTTTATGCCTAGTAAATCTCACCGATTACCACAGGAAAAGATTCGCAGCAAACTAACTACCGAAACCACGCTCACCCTCGCCCAGCATGGATCCCGTCTCGTTCAACTGCCCTCTGAGCTTCTCACGCACCTCACTGCGTATCTTGACCCCGTCACACTTGGTGTACTTGCATCTGTATGTCGTGCGCTCGCTGCACACGTAGGCCAAGATAATACGTGGCGATCTGCTTTTCTCTACCACTTTTTGGGTGTTTCTCCAGATCCAGACGTCAACGTGAACAATCCGAAGCTATTGCTACTTCGGAGAGGCGAGAGCTCGTGGCGTGCCGAGTTCCAGAAGCATTGGGTGATGGCCAAGTAAGTCGTTCGTTGGAGCGTTTGAATCGATTCTAATTCCGTGTTAGGCGTTGGGAGCGTACCAAGGCGCCGACGGTGACTCATCGGCCACATCGGACGCCACTGACCACCATGCATGTCATGCAGGCGGGCAAAAACACCCAAGGAGTGCCGTTGCAGTCTGGAAATTGTGCTCTGCTTAGCGCCTCTCTCGCAACTGGGATGGTTATGAGGTCGTACCCCTTTAGTGGTTCGTGATTTCTCTCGAGGTTTATGCCAGAGCCAACCATTTGCTATTAGGTAAAGTCGTGCGCGGTCACTTTGATGCATCGAGTACGACCACTGCCCTCGGTCTTGGTGTCAATCCCAATTTCCAAGAAGCTTTCTCGAATGTATCTGCACTTGGCCTTGCCTCTACTGGTGGTACAGGCCTCGTCATCTGGGGCCTTCGCTCTGGGACTGTCGCGGTTACCGTCGCTCCTCGGGCAATGGAGGTTGGATGCAGCGCTCGCATGATCAAATGCACGCTGAACGATGCGCACAGGATGAGTGTGGATGGTATCTCTGTCGACAAAGGAACCAACGGGGCCGAGTACTTTGCTACCAGAGCCATGGATGGATCCGTCAAGTTGTGGAATTTGCCTACCAGCCAGCGCGGTCAAGTGAGCTGTGTTTGGACCGGAGGATATGCCGACGCTGGTCATGTAGCTTCGGATGTGGCTTCGCTCGCGATGATACCTTGTGCCAAGGTAGCCTTCAGCGTGTCGAACGAGATCGTTTTGGCAGGCTACGGGGATGGCACGATTCTTGTTTGGTTTGGAGTTTCCCCTGCTTCCCCCCCTGCCGATCCATACAGCGTCAAATGCGTGCACATTCCGCCACCGTCTGCGTTCCCCTCTGTGCCTACCACTCTCCGACTACATGCACAATCGCGTACTACTGTCGGTATACTTGTTCACCACTCCGCCGATAGTCACTTCTACCGACTTCAGGTTGACAAGGAGATTGGGTTGGTCAGAAGGACGCGATTCGGTGGCGGCCCCTTGGGGCCTCTAAGCATCATCACTACCAAGTTTACTAAACGAGCAAAGGAGGACGCTCGTACTGCCTCCAGCTCAGCCGGGCCAGCTACATCCACCACGCCAGCTGTTTCGTTCCCTGCTACTCCAAATCGCGATAACACGTCTTCCACAATCGCGCCTCTTCACGTCGCGTTACCCGCGCCCGAAAGAGGGTCGGCACCTAGAGCGAGGAGCTTCATCGTTGCTGGAGATTCGTTGGGACGAGTGTGTGTCTGGGACTGGGATGGCAAGGAAGAACCGGTTCGGGAGGAGGCTGGCGAGACGTCGAAATCTAGTAACTCGGAGGAGGGAAATGTGTTAGAGGTTCGGGCTTCCGTCGTTTGGGATGCAGCCGACGGAGAAAGCATTACTGCGCTTACCTGGAGCGACGTTGTTGTTGCGGTTGGAACGTAAGTGGAATGCCGCTGTGGTTCGGCTCAATACTAATCGTTGCACAGGAATTGCGGGGATACTTTGATTTTCGATTCGCTCACGCAACGTTTGCTGAAGCGTATTTCTCCGCCCTTGCCTGCTTCGGCGCATCGTGACAGTGAAGGAGTGTCTCAAATTGTGATCGATGGGGACGTACTTCTTATCAGCGTAGGCGAGCAGGTCATTGCTTGGCAAGCCAGAAAGGAAACAGGAAAGAGTGTCAACGGATGGGGCAAGGCGGGCAAAGCCAAGAAAAGCAAAACTGGGGGGACTGCAGCGAAGTGGCAACGTGAGTCTTGGACACCTACCCTCTTACTCATGATTCCTTACTTTTCGGGTCTGCGCAGAGCGTAACGAACTCAACACAGAAATCTCTCGCTCGGTCAGTCAACTGAAGGACGAACGTGCACGGTCTCAGCCAGCGCTACGTCGTGTGCGTGCACAAGCTGGAGCTCTTGCGGAGATGGGCATGGACGAGTCGGAAGCCGTACAATATTTGATGATGCTGAGTAGGGATGAAGAAGAGGCGAGGCAGGCTGCTCAATCTGCCAACGCGAGTCTGCTCACGACCGAAAACGAGGGGGAGGAGACCGGGTCTTCCGAGACCGAAGACGGAGGCCGCTCGCCCACCCACTCGGACAACTCCAGAAGCTTCTATGGTTCGCCGACCAGTTCTACTCGGTCAAGTGTACCCTCCACATCAACCTCCCCATCCTCAAGACGATCTGGACCGAGCGTGTATATTCCCGCGAATGGGCGCCCCCGGTCGAGCGTTGGGGATATTGGGAATACGAATGGGAGCCCATACGGAGCGTATCCTAATGGGAGGCCGTATCAAGGTGGTGGTACTTCGCCGGATGAAGATGCAGAGCTGAGGATGGTGTTAGAATTGAGTTTGTTAGAGCAGTGATTTTGAATGTTCGGCTTTCTTTTGTTGGTAGTTTCGGAATAGACGCCTCAGAACGTAGTTTGGCATTATAGAACATAAAAGTATAAGGTACAGGATCCAGCCCAGGAAGTAGGCTAGGACTCGTCACCGTTTCTTCGTATTCCGCGTCCCGGCCGTCGATGGAGCTCCTTTTCGCTTGCGGAACAAGCTATTACTAGAGGGCGCAGTTTCGTCCAGCTTAGGCTCTTCAGGTTCAGCCTTCACGGGTGGTTCGATCGGTGGTGGGGAGGGAATTGGCGGAGGCACTTCCTCTGCCGGTGCTGGCTCAGGCTCCTTCGTTTCGACTCGCTCCTCAGAATCTGCCGTCATCTCCTTCGCCTCCTGCTTGATCTCCCCGGGTTTCGACCACCCCTTGGCCTTCCAAACTGGCATCTCGGTTGCCTTAGGCAAGCCATAATCGATTTCGACCCGGGGTTTCACGTCTGTCACCGCTGCTGCTTGATCCTGCGACTGCTCCGACTTGACTTTGAGTCGAATCGGTACCTCCGGTTCCCATATCTCTTCTAGGCCCGCTCCCACCCTCCGTTCTCCAACTCGGAAATTCCGACTGCTTTCGGCTGCAGCGCGCTCCTCCGTCTGAGCGGGTTGTAAGACACGTTTCCCACCACTGCCGGTCTCCTCCTTTGGAGTAGAAGAAGAGGGGGTAGGAAGAACGACTTGCCAATCTCCTACAAGGCCTTCTGTACGCCTACGCTCCGCCTCGGCGACGGATTCGTCTACAAAGCCAAGTGATTCAGCTGTCGAGTAGTTGGCAAATTTGTCGAGTGGCTTGGGCGGGGGTGGCTTTGGTGCTGCTGGACGAGAGGAAGAGGGGGGCGGAGGGGCAGAAGAAGAGGAAGATGCGGCTGCAGCACCGCTACTTATGTCTCTTGCGTATGCTTGTTCGGCGGCCTGGAGTATGTTGTTAGTAGTGGCGGGGGAAGTTGGGGAAACAGAAGGACATACCGCATTGATCCGCCTGAGCTCTCTCTCTTCCTCAGCGGCATCCTTCTTCCGCTTCTCACTTGATTTGTAGATATCTCGTATGTATCGTTCAACGTTGCCTTTATGGCGGAGGCCGCCTTCATGGTGTTGTCGAGAAGGCGCATCATCGGCGATGCTAATCCCACAGTATTTGCACCAGTATCTTTTCTATACATTTGTCAGTGCTTGAATCATAATAAGTCCAAGAACTTACTTTTGAGACCCAGTACTCGCTCATGGCTCGTGGCGGAGTTCGTCAGGTGCCCCTAGTTCAAGCGCCGAGCGTTTAGCTGGCATGATGTAATATATCCACGTCGCGTTTGTCCCAGACCTACTTCACGCTCACCATGTCCCGGCCCGAGTTCAAAGCCAAGCCGTCCTTCAACTTCCTTGACGTCGAGGAGCTCGAATCCGATGATGAGGTCGAGATCGACACTCCGGTGACGGACTCGGACGCCCAAAAGTCGTGAGTTCCGAAAACTTAATGCGTGCACGAGCACCCGAAGCTAAATGATTTCGTTTGCGCCAGAGGGCCGACGCCGCTCTCTAAGAGCGCGAAGAAAAAGGCGCAAAGAGAGGCGCGTATTGCCTCGAGGAAAGCTGCAAAAGCCAGCTCCCGAACGCCAGACGCGACATCTCCTCAAGATGAGACTCCACCCGTGGCGCCATCCTCGGAGCCGGCTGCCGAGCCCGACACCACGTCACCGCTCGGTGCACCGGCCGAAGTACCATCCGTGACCGTGTCCCCTCCCCCTTTGGTGCCACCTCCTATAGTGACGTCAGCGCGTCCCGCAGCGACACAAGCTCCATTTTCACCCAACCTCCCATCCCACATTCCACAACCCATATCTCCCGGGCTAGGCCCTCGCAAACGAAAGGCAGATAATCCGATACCGAGCGAACCCTTACCAAAGGAGAGCAAAGTCGAGCTCGAGATACGCAAGGATGACCAGGGCGTTCACGAAGTTCGCCCGCATGTTGTTTCCACTGGCCCTGGAAACGGAACCGACCATGAAAAAGGAAAGCGACTGCAGAGCGCTATTACACGTACTATATGGACGTTTGTTATGATCGGAGGCTTTTTTGGTTCGTCTTTTTCCATGCTTGGCTTCGACGGCGGTTGACAGATATGAAATGCAGGTCTCATGGCTCTGGGTCCTGCGTATCTTATCTTGCTCGTCATGCTTTGTCAAACGGTTGTATATCGCGAGGTTACTGCGTTATTCGCGTTAACTAGCCGGAAAACGCTAAGCAACCAGAGCGATCTAGATGGTCATGCTGCGCGCGACCCTTGGAGCAAAACCTTCAACTGGTATTTCTTCGCCGTCACAAACTACTTCCTTTACGGAGAGAGTATAATCTATTATTTCAAGGCACGTTTGCACCCAGACGTACTCTTATCAACCAGCTGAAGATCTTTGTAGCACGTAATCTTTGCCGAAGCCACGTTCCTGCCGTTTGCCACCAACCACCGTTTCATTAGTTTTATGCTCTATACCATCGGTATGTTTCCCAAGGACTAGTTCGAGGGCACAACTGACATCAAATATTAGGGTTGGTTGGGTTTGTAGGCAGCCTTAAACGTGAATATCTCAAACAGCAATTTGGACTCTTCTGCTGGGTGCACATGAGTCTCCTGATTGTCGTTGTGTCCAGGTTAGCATTCACCCATTTTATGCAAGACCATGCTGACCAGGAACTAGTCACTTCATCGTGAACAACATTCTCGAGGTACGCACGTTAGTTGACAATGTTGGATGCTTAGCCGACACTGTGTGCAGGGTTTGATTTGGTTCTGGCTTCCGGCGTCACTGGTTATCTGCAACGACGTCTTCGCTTATATCTGGGGTGAGTGCGTGACATGTTGCCCGCCATTAAGTGCTAAAATACCGAAACTTGACTAGGGATGACGTTTGGCAAGACACCGTTGATCAAGTTAAGCCCAAAGAAGACTGTTGAAGGCTTTATCGGCGCGTTTTTCAGTACGCTGCTGTTTGGTTACATTGTACGTTGCTCAAACACACCGGCACAGTAATTTTGTGTGCTTATCTATTGCTTAGTGGGCAACAATCTTTATGAGATATAACTACTTCATCTGTCCTGTCCGCGATCTTGGTACGGCATCGTGGTCAAACGTCACATGCCAACCTAACCCGGTCTTTGTCTGGCGCGAGTATAACGTTTGGCCTCCTCTTGGAAATGCACTTATCCCTTTGGTGCGCCCCAACCTCCACCAATACCTATAACTATCCACTCATGTTCGCATGTTATTAGCTCGGACACCCACTCCGCACGATTCCTTATGCACCCTTCCAACTACACGCGCTGATCATGGCAACTTTTGCTTCGCTGGTGGCGCCGTTTGGCGGATTCTTCGCGTCTGGCTTCAAGCGCGCATTCGATATCAAGGATTTCGGACACTCTATTCCCGGGCATGGTGGAATGACAGATCGTATGGATTGCCAGTGCGTTCATTCCTTGATGCCTTCTCTCATACACATCTAACGCTGCTGTAGGTTCCTGATGGGCATGTTCTCCTACGTGTACCTGTCCTCTGTTGTGCGCATACATCAAGTCACGGTCGGAGGGGTCCTTCAGACAATTGTCTCGGGACTGTCGGTGGAGGACCAGGTTGCGCTTGTGCGAGACCTGTTGCATTATCTGGAGGGGCAAGGGGTGACACGTGAGATGATTACGGCTCCCGCACTATGAGTGTTATTTCTGCTAAAAACCGGAGAAGAGTTCTTGTTTAGGAGACCGAGATCCAGTGTGTTGCTGTTAGATGCTATTTGTAACAAAGCTTGTATTTTGCGACAGATATCTGTGCTTAAGCCGGCGTTTGGTGTAGTGTGTGACCCAGGTGATGACCAGTTGCGAACCAACAGCTTCGATCTTCTCATACCGGTTCAATAATCTATAAAGGAGTGCAACCAACCAACATGGTGTATAGTACTAGATCGCGGTTTCCAGCTATCATTACACCTCTTGTTTCTCGCTCACGCTAGCAGCGGGAGGACGCGCAGACGGTTTTGGAGCATGAGCGAGCTCATCAATCAGCCTTGATTTTGAGCGAATGATGGGCCCGTATTTCTACAACCAAATTGAGTCTTTATAGTTCCAGCCACCTGCAAGTCTAAGACTTACGTAGATCAAAAATGGCATTGGCAAGCAAAACAACGCCAAGAAACCGAAAATCATACACGCCCATTGATCTCCAACGCGCTCGAAGAGTCGAGGAACAAACAAAGGGAACGCAAAGGCGACTACGCTACGTACGACGCTGTTGGCTGCTAAACAGCTTGCTGCATACAGTGTATATGTGCTGGGAGGGCGATTAGGGTGAGTTTTTATGTAGATATATGCGCACAGGGAAAGACGTACTCGACCAGGTATGCTACGACAGAAGTGAATGTAAATATGATACCCGTCCCAAATGGGATACCTGCGAGGATTGGGACAATCCAGTGTACAGACGGGTAGGATGTCCTGTCTAGAATGAGGACCGAATGCAGTGTGCTCATGATGGAGTACTCACCATGCAAACCATATCAAGGACACCGGCAATAGAACTGCTCCCACACAACACATGACTAGCCGCTCCTCGGGTGCCACTCCTCCTTTCTGGGCTAAGCGTATGTAACGTCGGTTGAAAGCAGGCGACAGTACGATTGAGATACATATCCCCAGACCGACTCCAAGGAACGCAAGGCCGCTTTCACCAGGGGACCAGCCTCTATGAGAGCCAAAGACGATGGGGAAGGAAGCAAAGAGGCCGTATAGTACTCCGTAGATCAGGGCGACATAAATGGTGAGAATAAGCACAATGGGCTCGTAGATCAGGATAGCTATAATTGCGATTAATAGGGGTGCTTAGTTGCCACGAATAAAGCTTACAGAAGGGGCGGCTCAGTGCGATTTTGAGGGCTGTACTTGGCTTCTTCCTGCCATGAACGTCAAACTTGCTAACATAACGGAGCTGTCCTCCAGAGTCTTTTTGAAGCCTCTCTGCTTTCCTACGTAGTAATACTGGTGCAAACTGTGTGTGCGTCGTTCAACCCGTGCTTCAAACGGCTTCCGAATGAAACTTACAGTTTCCGGCACAAATACCATTGCCACCAGGGTGACAGCCGCAAAAATAAACATCGCCCAGAAGTTCCAGCGCCACCCATTGTGTCCGGACTGAGATATGAAGCCCTGAATTAACAAGTTCAGTCTGTGGTCTTTCAACCGTCGTACTACTTACCCCTCCAATTGGTCCAAACACAGGACCTATTAATGGGCCTACTGCTAGAACAAGTAGGCCAACCGGACCGCGCTCGTGGGGTCTAAACAGTTCGCCTATAATGCCGGCGGGCACGCTAAACACCGAGGCACCAAACGCCCCTGCGAGCAGCCGGAAAACCATCAAGGCCGCAACTGACGGGGATAAAGCACTTCCGAGGTGAAAGAAGGCATATGGTATGTACGAATCGAAGAAGATGGGCCGACGTCCATACACCTTGAGTTGCAGTACTGGTCAGCCGCCTGGGATCTGTTGGAGGCGAGGATAGTTTAAGCGTACCTCCGAGAGGGGTCCCCAAACAAGTGGGCCGAGACCGAACCCTAGAACATATAACGCCAACCCCAGGAGAGATATGTCTAGTGTTGTATCCAAGTCCCGGATGATACCGTTCAACCCCCCTGTATAGGCGCTCGAAGCGTACGTTACGCAAAACGCGGAAAGACCAATCTACGAAGGTCATAAGGTAAATGCTGGCCCTACAATCAAAAGGTTGCGAGCTTACCAGAAGAGCCAGCACATATCGATAGGAGGTGTTCCAGTTGTAGGGGTTTTCCCTATCGTCATCGCCGACCCAGTCAACAACAAACGGGTCT
>WSLN01000434.1:0-14907 GCA_019677355.1 Ceratobasidium sp. 370
GGCGTACCTATTGTACAGTGGTCCCCGCATTCGCTCATACGGGTCTCCTGCTACGTGAACCAACGACTGCATCAGGGTATCTGAGAATCCCAATGGGACATGCGAATTCACGAGTACTGGAATCGAGTCAGCCGGGCTCAATCAGTAACACGTCAAGTAACCTAATTTCACCGTGCTTACACAATGAGATACACCAGCAACTGAAATATGGATTAGTTGTATGTCGTAGCTGATGTGCTAAATTAAACGTACAGTCGAAGACGGAATATATACGCCAGATCCAGCTTCTTGGATAACAATTCCTCTCTAACCCACCAGCGGTCTAGGGATGTGGCTAAGTACCTATCGCTAAACACCTTATAAACTCACGACGATTATATTTCAATCCATCGGAGATCGCGATGACGACCTCCAAGAATACCTCCATTGAACTTGTGTCCCGCACAATTTGGGAACGCGCATATCGTTTGGATAGTAGTCTTGCCCATGAGTAAGGTAGAATAAGACCAGAGAATCCGTTCTGGGAAGTCGATTGAGCGGCGCGTGTATGGAAGAGCAGTTCACAGGTGATCGCTTCGACCAAATGGACTAAAACAGCGGCGTCCAACGGGCCTTCTGAAGACCGCAGGATCTTTCTAAGTAGAGAGGATTTTAGCATTCATATCTTGCGTGGACTATCAAGATCAACGAACCTCAGTCCAAAGGTTACTACGGTCAAACCGTTGACTTTTTCCCAGTTGAATAACGCATTAATCGTGCGTTCTTCAAACAGTCGGTTCTCCGGGAATACACCGGGCGCGGCGTGAAGGATTGAATGAACATCGGGGTCGTGCACCGCTAGTTGGGTGACTAGACTATTGACAATTACGAATGTTGACAAGTCCGCCGATGAGGTTTCAGTCAAATATTGTCGGATACACGTTTGAGTCCCCAGATAGCTCGGCTGTCCTCGGGGAACGGGAGTGAACTCTTCAAATATTCCACTCATGGGATAAATAATGTCGAAGAGGCGACGAACCCAGAGATGGGGAAGACTGGGATTTGTAGAGGAGGATTTGTCCGCCGATGAGATATGACAGATAGGCGTAAAGGCTTGGATTGCGGCAGTCGCTATGTTGAGTCGATTTTTGAATCCACCGTCTGAGGTCGTGACGCGCGAAATAGGTCCTGGTGTATTGAACGAGCGTACGCGAGGCTTAAAATCATGGAGGGACGTCCAACCGGAGCGAATGAGTCCAAAATAGATTTCGCGAAGTCTATCGTTCAAGCACCTGCGAAACTCGTTCTTGATTATCTGGTCTATCCATCGAGCAGGAACTAGAAGCTCCTTATGCGAGTTTCGTTGAATTGTAGAGACATAGTTCGCTGCAGACCGGGCAAGCAAGGATCCTTCTGCCACAATATAGCTCGGAGTAGTATAAAGCCCTGAACTCGAAGGTCTGAAACCGAAGAGACAACGAGCAGCGGACGAAGTACTGAATTCCGAGGCTTCGAGAATTTTTACTACAATGGCGTTGTAGTTGCCCCAGGTGTTGAGGCGGGAGATAACAGTGCCTAGAGCGCGGCTCTTGAGCCAGCCCATGTCCTGGATAATTTCGTAAAAAAGTAAGGTCTTCCTCGGTCTTTCTTCTGAATCATTTTCGTCCCATTCCTTCGCCATGCTAGGGTTGAGGCGCCCGCTCAGTATGGTTTGAAATAATTTGAGCTGCGAGTTGAAACCCTCAACAAATTACCCCAGAGCAATTTAACTAATAACACTTACATCTTTCCGCCTCCGGCGTTCCAGTTTTGCTTCATGTGGAAGAATATTTTTGACCATCAGCTCAAGCTGTTCAAGCGCGTGTCCAGATCTATTGCCCTCCAAAGTGAAGACCCACTCGGCATAGCTGATGGTGACGGTTGCCCCTTCATTGAGACTCGAAACCCCTTGGTGGTGATTATACGCTTTGATGAAGGAGTCCAAGCCTTTCACCAACGCTCTCTCTTCGATGTAGACCTGGGCAAGTTCGTCGAAACGCCGATGATACTCCAGTAAATACTTGAGTTGATCCCAAAAGGCGTGTTTGCGCGCGTACGAGAGCTCTTCGTTGAGGTTATCGAATAGCGGGAGCAACGCACTATGCCAATCAGAATCAGCGAGACTTGCATCATATAGCAGATGACCTTCAACGAAATGGCTTACTCGAAGTTATGCTTCTTAAAGTAGTGTTGGCGACAATGATCCATAAATTCCTCTCTAACCCGGAACTCCAAGTTATGACCATGTTCTAGCAATATCTTGACGGTGTGCTTGACGTAGTTTAGATCCAACAAGGGGCGGATGGCTCGCTCGTATAGCCCAGCGTTCACGAATGCATCCGCAGAGCGTGGTATTTCACGAGCCAGTTCCAGGCATATGGCGGTATGAAACCACAAATGTCGAGCGCTCTGGCCCGAAGCTCCCTGCGCGCAGCTGCTTAGCTTCTCAGCTGCGGTGCATAGCTGTGCCCTGCTCTCCTCCGTATCGTTCCGAAGCATTTCCAGTTTCGCCCGGGACATCTCGTAGTACGCCATGGCAATCCTATAACTCGTTTCTGCCCCATTCCCACTTCGCTCGAAGCAACCCGCTGCTAGCTTGTACATCCCGTTCGCAAAGTACTCTTGCCCCTTCTGAAGCCATTGAGCGGAATTGGATGTGCCTGACATCAAAGTCATTATCGCGTTATAACCCTGTGAAAAATTTTCAAAAAATCACGTACTACCCCAATCGATCATCGCAGACACTGAAGTGGTTGCGATTAGTCCCCGTGCTAGCCAGAATTGCTATTCAGAACCTTGTAAGCTATATGACCAATCAAGTTGGCGTCCCGTTGGCTCACTTTCATTGCATCAATCACATCACCACGGTCCCAGATCCAGCACCGCCGTCGAGCTCGGGTCATAGCCACATAAAGTAACTTCAGTTCGTTGCATAGCGAAAGCGGAGGGATTGAGTCCCGCTCGTTCCTATGGGTTTTCGTCCAGATCCCATGCACAAATTCCCAGGCCAGTGGAGACTCGGACTCTGCAAAGAAGTCATACAGGAGTATGTCGTCGAACTCAAGACCTAGAAATATCTAAGTTGGGATCGAGTCAACATGGGAGTCCTACCAACCTTTGCTTTTGGCGATGGTCAAGATGGGGCAAAACTTTGACATCCGAGAAGTAAGCCGCTCCTCCAATTCTTCAGATCTAACTAGAATGGCCTGCTGGGCTCCCAGGCTTGAGCTGGATAGGATAGCGTAAGAAAAAATAGCAGTGTATGGCGCATATATACGCACATTGAGTTTAATAGAAAATTTTCGAACACAGAAATGTCTGTGCCCGTATCAGTAAGCACCACCGGCAAATATTCCGTTGACGAATTGGCAGCAGTCTCGCGAGCTAAGTGATCGAGAGATTCGGGGAAGAGGTTGTAAAGGCTGTCGATGACTGAGGCTGCACACTGAATTATCCCTTCGTGGCTTCGATAGTTGACTGTGAGTTCAAACTTTGAAGGAGTTGAGCTAGCGGGAACACGTTGGCTCTGCACAACGCGATCATACACCTATGTAATGATATAGGATCAATGCGTGAAAGGCCTTGCTTAGTGAACGTTACCTCGTTGTATATATACGACCCAAGATCCTTGATTCGGAATGCGCTTCCAGCCAAGATAGTTTGGGCTGTGTCTCCGCCCCAGTAGGTATGATCGACATTTCGACAAAGTCCGCGTAGTACTAAAACTATAATGTCAGTTTTCGGTTGTATGCCCCATTTAAATCCCTACGGACAGCGGATATCAGTCATCAGGTTATCTTGAACTTCGTCAACGTATCTAGTTAGGTTTCTCGAATTAATTGTTGCCCGTGGGCGCACCCGGGACAGACAGCACACAACTCACAAGAAGTCAATCGTGGCTTCGTAGGCAGGCACCCTTCGCGTGAAGAATTCGTGAATATAGTGGGACCTCAGGATTGAGTTGATCAATTAGGGTATTGAGCGAGACGGGGAGGCCGCGTTATGTTCAGGCACTTACTTATCTGCGTGGTCGAGTTCAAAACGTGTAGCCTTGAGTTTCCGGTAGGCTTCAAACATCGAATAGATTTGCCCTTTCACGCCAACGTCAAGATGTGCGGAAACTTTGTGAGCAACGCCACCCAGAATATACTGGTCTTTACTGAGAAATCCATGAGCGCACCCGAGGACTTCGGAATAGCCCTTGATGACGCCCACAATCTCCGAGTACACCAGGAACGGGTTGAGTCCAAACCGATCAGAGTATTTGAATTGCGGCCAGTATATTTCTCTGAACTCTCTGTGGTTAATAGATATAACCTATCAGCGACCGCATACCGGGTAGCTATGATAGGGCCAT
Organism: Ceratobasidium sp. 370; assembly: GCA_019677355.1. Taxonomy (NCBI): domain Eukaryota; kingdom Fungi; phylum Basidiomycota; class Agaricomycetes; order Cantharellales; family Ceratobasidiaceae; genus Ceratobasidium; species Ceratobasidium sp. 370. Next base: position 4,376 of record WSLN01000434.1, read on the forward strand.
ACTTGTAGCCAATCATTGAGCGTTGGCACATAGGCTTGGCCGACCAAAAATACTGCTTCTGTTTTCCGTGCTTCTCGTATATATCCTCTTCAATAAGGGAGCAGAGCTGAGACACGGGTCAGGGATTATTTTGAAAGTTTGGAGTAATCATACGCACCTTCTCAAACGAAATGAACAGAGGGAAGTGAGAATTGTCCAGTAACGAGAAACGGGGAGGAAGATCATCACGGAGATCTGCCTCGTTGTCAAACTCGACCAAGGCTTGATCTAATTCGGTTGGTGTTCCTAGGTCGAGCTCCGCTGCGACTTCAGGCTCCAGGTTGACTGAATCCACAAGCCGACTGAAGCTAGACTCGACGTGTCTAGTTAGGACGGGAGAACGGGTTACGAAAAGCTGGCGTATAGGTTTTGTTGTAGAAGCTTCAATTGATTGCATCTTGTAAATCAGAGCCGTAGTTTTGCCTAAGGCCAATTCGATTGGTTAGCACCTGCAGGGAGCCAAAAACTGACGTCACTCAGTACCTGTTCCGCTACGACCTACAACAATCGAGGCGCCCTGATGTCTTATGATTTCATATTGGTAGGGGCTAAGAGTAAACGTATGATATAGTCAGTCTCGTAGCGCACTTTGTCTTGAGTGAATAACTTGCTCAGGATCGGGCGGAAGGTTTATCCTTCCCAAGGGATGGAAGGTCTTGAGGGCAGCTTTGGGTTCCACCTCCGATTCCTCTGATCCCTCCACTTCGCCACCGTTATTGGTGCCCCCAGCAATTGCTATAAATGAAACATTTAACAAACTTCTTGGACCCATTACTAAGGTCAAGCGCTTACAATTATACAAAGATTTAGTTGCAGCTACATATCCCCCAGACCTGATGCAGACCGACCATGGCGGGTTGAATGAGGCGAGAAGGTTGGTCATAGAAAGGAGATACGAAGCTTACCCTAATGCAATGAGCACCTAAATAAGGAGGCGGCGAGATGGTTATAAATGACAGTAGATGCGACAGAAGAAGGTTGTATGCACCTCATCTTCGTCGTCGTCCTCACCCCCACTGACCGGAGATCCGTCGCATGCATTCCCGATGTGTGGGAATTTAGACGGAAAGCACACATTATTTTCGTTTGGCGTCCTGGGGAGACGAAATATGCAACTGCGATAATAAAATTGGGGGTTCAACTTGCTCTAAATTTGCAGGTTTTGAGGCGACACACCGTTCTCGATATTCGCTCGACTGGTACTTGCGATATAGGTAGGCTGAGACTCGCGGCCAGAAACCATAATCGATGCGCGCACGGGCATCAATCCGTAAGATTTTTATTACTGTTTGCATGGCGTCGTTGTTGATAGCCACTTATCCTTGATTGGAGCATCACGTACCTTGGTGGTCGAACTGGAGGCGATTTCAGGTCAGCCGAGCCGATACGGTTTGCAAGAAAACACACCTCTCCAGTCTTGTCTGAGACAACGTCTACATGGTAGATAATTCGTAGATCGCTGCTCACGCGGGCTCTGTAAATTGGGATATTTGAGGTGGTGCCGATGATAGCGGTTTGGTTATCGAGAGTGAACTGCCCAAAGGAAAGCTCCCTAGGGGTGCAGGGTCAGCAATCAGCCTTTTAAAGGGTAATGTAGCTCAGACCTGATTTTCTTCCAAACGATATCCAACGAATTCCTGTCTCGTTTAAATTTTTGAAGCTCCTTCAGTGCTCGCGGGGCCAAACCAATAGCCCAACGGTCACGAGACCGAGACGCGTTCATCACTTTAATTGTTTAGAGAAGCTAGGCTGAAAGCGCTCAGGAGGGAACTGACTTGGACGACAGGCTCGGGAAGGAGGGGGAGGGCAGCTCGTAGGGTGTCAAGTGGCTACCCACCTTTTGTATTGCAATATTTGCCACCAATTTGCCACGTGCTTTGCAGCCAATCAAAATCCATCGCTGTCGTCAGATTCGTAAGGTTCGCCGCAATTCCTAAGGCCATTTTGGGACTATACCAGAAGAGCCGGGTGGCAACCGCGGCTGTGTATATGCGCGCAGTGCGGATGCGTGTGCAACTGGCGGAAGTACGGATAATAATAATAATAGCCCCCGTAACCAATTACTGCCGCCTTAGCCGACCTACGCAAGAACATCGCTGCTAACCGTGATGACTCAGAGGTAAGAGTAATGTTGGGTGAAACGAATCCCTATGAGGAAAAAATGCGGCATGTAAACATTGAATTCATTGCTTTACAGTTCACACCGATGGGCATGTTATTTAAGACCGCAGACTTTTTAGCAATAGGTTTGTTAACGCAGCGGGTTCTGAGAACGGTATCACCAGAACATCCGGATAATCGCGCCAAGCATCCGGCACTTGGTCTTCATGTGCTAATCCAACTAGTGTCTCGTGGTTGAACGTTTCGCAGAGGGCCTGAAGGCAAGATTCACTATCTGCGACAAACTCAAACCTTTTTTTTATTGTCAACTCAGTGGGTTCCGTAGGCGTGAGGATAAAAGCTGTACCTGCGATAGATAGTGCTTCCCTTTCGTTCATTCGGGTTTCCTGTTAGCACGTGGATCAGCGAGTCTATAAGATTCGCGGATAACTCTTGTGGGGCGGGCTGAGAGTTGATGAGCACTGTGAATATGTCGCGATTAGCACATATTCAGCCATGGGTGTACAATACACACGTAGTGAAATGCACCAGCAACTAGCTTTTAAATTAGTCATCCTGTTTGATGTAAACATGCTGGTTCAAACGTACAGACGAAGGTGGAGTGTATGCGCTATATCCGATTTCCTGGACAACGGTTCTTGTTTAACCCACCAGCGGTCTAGGAAAATAAATGAATACTCGCACTTGAAGAAACTACGAGACTCACCACCCTCGCGATCCCCCAGCCCATCCGAGATCCTAGAAACAACCTCTAGGAATATCTCTAGTGAACTTGTGTCTCGCAGGATTTGGGAATTCGCGTATCGCTTAGCCAGCATTCTTGCCCACGAATAAGGTAGGATGAGCTCGGAGAAACCGCTGTTGTGGTCGGAGTGCGTAGCGCGCATGTGATACAACATTTCGCAAGTGATCAACTCGACTAGATGGACCAGGACCGCAGCGTCCAGTGGCTCTTCCGACGATTGCAAAATTTCGCTGAACGAAGGTTGCTTAGTGTACATGACTTGCCTAGGCTCGAAATATTGACTCACCTTAGCCCAAAATTTACCACCGTCAGCCCATGGACTTCTTCCCAATTGAAAAACGCGTCTATCATGTACTTTTCCAACAACCTGTTCTCGGAGAGGATGCCGGGGGCGGGATGAAGAATCGGGTCGGTATTTGGACTATGTGACTCTAGCTGCATGGCTAAGCTGTTGGCAATTACGAATGTCGACAAGTCCGCCAATGAAATATCCATCGAAAATTGCCGAATACATGCCCGCGCTCCCTGGAGGTTTGACTGTCCTGGAGAAGTAAATTCTTCAAATATACCGGTAACGGGATAAACTATGTCGAAGAGGTGGCGAACCCAGAGCTGAAGTAAACTCGGATTATCGGAGGGTTTGGTCTTGAATGGGACATGGCAGACTGGTGCAAATGCGCCGAGCGCCAGAGCCGTCACTCCTAGACGATTCTTGAACCCGAGGTCTGACGTCACTGCGCGCGAAATAGGCGCCGAAGAACCAGTCAAGCGCACATGAGGCTTGAAAACATAGAGGGAGGTCCAGCCCGAACGAATGAGTCCGGAGTAGATTGCGTAAAGCTTGTCGCTCAAGTACGCACGATACTCGTCCTTGATTATTTTGTCTACCCATCGAGCAGGCACTAGGAGTTCATTGTGCGCATTCCGTTGGGGTTTGACGTGATACTTTGCAGCGCACTGGGCAACCAATGATCCTTCGGCCACAATATAAGAGGGGCTAGTATGAAGGTCCGAACTCGGAGGCTTGAAGCCAAAGAGGCGACGAGCAGCGACCAGTCTGCTAGGTTCGGTAGCCTCGACAATTTTTGATGTGATGGTGCTATAGGCTGCCCAGGCGGTGAGACGAGGAATGATAGCACTCAACATCCGGTTGCTGAGCCAGGCCATATCACGAAGAACCTCGTGTAAAACCAGAGCCTTCCTCAGCCTTTCTTCCGAATCATTTTCATCCCAGTCTCCGATTGCACGCGAATTAAGGGGCTCGTGAATCATAGTTCGAAATAGATGAAGCTGCCAATCAAAACTCTCAACACAGGTTATTCGAGGGTAACTCGAGGAACAATTCTCACCGCTTTTGTGTATCTAGGTTCCAGTTTTGCCTCGTTTTGAACAAGCTTTTGGATCATTGGCTTGAGGTTTTCAAGCTCCTCCTGCCGAGATCGTTTGCCTTCCAAAGTGAAAATCCACTCCGCATAGCTAATCACGACACTTGCTCCTTCGTTGAGACTAGAGACCATTTGATGATGCTGGAACGCTCTCAAGAACCAGTCAAGTGCCGTAACCAAGGCTTTCTCTTCCAAATGAACATGAGCAAGTTCGTCGAATCGTTTGTGGTGCTCGAGCAAGTATTTGAGTTGCTGTTGGTAGGCATGTTCACGTGCGAAAGAGAGTTCATTGTCAATGTTGTTATCGAATAGCGGTGGCAGTGCTCTGGGCAAGTTCAGGTATCAGCGACCACAGATCATAAATAGCTGACGAAATCAACTTACCCATATTCATAGTTCTCAAAAAAGTGCCTGCGAAAATCATCCAGGAGTTCTTCCTTAACCTGAGGCTCCAAATTATGGCCATGTGCTAGAAGCAGTTTGGCGCCGTGCTTGACATGGTTCGAATCCAGCAAGGTGCGAATGGCCCGATCGTACAGTTCAGCATTCACGAATGCGTCGGCGGATTCAAGTACTCTATGAGCCAGCTTCAGACATGTAGCAGCGTGAAACCATAAATGCCGAGCGCTCTGCCCACGAACGAGGCTTGCGCAGTCGCCTAGTTCCTGAGCTACAGCACGTAGCCTTTTCCTGGTGTCCTCGGTATCATTTCGAAGCATCTCCAGCTTTGCCCCGGACATTTGGTCGTATGCCATGGCGATCCTGTAATCCGTTTCTGCTTCACTCCCGCCTCGCTTGAAACACCCAACTGCCAAGTTGTACATTTCATTCGCAAAGTATTCTCGCCCCTTCTGAATCCATTGGGCCGGGCCAGATACACCTACCGCAAAGACAGTCTTATAAGATAGTTGTCATGAGGGATCAAATTTACGTACTGCCCCAATCAGCCATCTCGGCTACCGACCTGGTCGTGATGAGTCCTTGGAGTAGCCAAAATTGCTGCTCCGGCTCGGAGTAAGTCAAGTGAGCGAAATTGCTATTAGGTTGACTCACCATCATTGCATCGATTACATGGCCGTGATCCCAGATCAAGCATCTCTGTCGAGCTCGAGTTATAGCCACGTAGAGTAGTTTCAGTTCGTTGCACAATGAGAGCGAGGGAGTTGAGTCCCGCTCGTTCCAACGAGTCCCCGTTTGAAGTCCATGCACAAAACGCCAGTCCGACGGAGAGTCGGACTCCGCGAAAAAATTGTATAAAAGGATATCGTCAAACTCCAGCCCTGGTAAAATATTTGTGTAAAAAACTAGGTCGAGATGGCGCAAGTCCTGCTTACCTTTGCTATTGGTGATGGTCAGGATTGGGCAAAACTGGGAGACCCGCGAGCTGAGCTGTTCTGCCAATTCTTCAGACCTAACTAGTATCGCTTGCTGAGCTCCAATGCTCGAGCTAAACAATGCATTTTAAGGAACAGCCACATGTCGGGCGCATACACTCACGTTAACCTCGATAGAAAATTTTCAAATTCAGACACCTCCAAGCTCGTGCCAGTCAGCACCACGGGCAGCAAATCGGCCGATTTATCATCGGCGGTCTCGCGATCCAATCGATCCAGCGATCCTGGGAAAATGTTGTAAAGACTGTCAACAATCGAGGCCGCAAAGCCAACAATTCCTTCATGGCTCCGGTAGTTGATGGTGAGCTCAAATTTCTCAGGGGCCGATTTAGTAGGGAGACGTCGTTGATTACGTCCAGCACGGTTGAACACCTAGATCGCTCTTTAGAACAGCCAACGAGATCGTTTGATGCACGTTACCTCGGTGTATAAATACGAACCAAGATCCTTGATCCGGAATGCACTTCCAGCCAGTATAGTCTGGGCTGTGTCACCACCCCAGTACGTATTTTCGACGTTCTTACAAAGACCTCGTAGCACTGAGACCATAATATTAGTATAGCTTGTGCACTTCACCCGAGACCAAACGTACAGCGGATATCAGTCATTAGGTTGTCCTGGACTTCGTCCACGTATCTGATCGTTTTTCACGAATCAGTCCCATGAGCGTATTTAGGACAGTAGCACATAAACTCACAGGCAATCAATCGAGGCCTGACATGCGCCAGACCCTGACTGGCCTTCCGGCTCATTTTGAGTGAAGAATTTGAAGATGTGGTGAGACCTAGATGTCAAATAATTATAAGGAATCAAGCAGAACCGAAGAGCAAGATGAGAATCTTACCTATCCGCCTGGTCTAGCTCAAACCGCGTGCCCTTGAGCTTTCGATAGCTTTCGAACATTGAATATATTTGCGTTTTCGCCTTATCGTCCAAATGTGCTGTGACTTTGTGAGCGATGCTCCCCAAGATATATTGTTCTCGATTCAGGTAACCGTCGGTGCACCCCATGACTTCAGCATAGCCTTTGATGACGCCAAGAATTTCGGAGTATACTAAGGACGAGTTGAGTCCTAACCGATTGGATCTATCGAGTAATGGCCAGTATATTTCTTTGAACTCTCTTTAATGGGTAGGAAACATGTTTTATCAGCGAGTTCCCTTTGCGTAGCTGTTATCAGAACATACTTGTAGCCAATAATCGTGGGCTGCGACGTAGACCGTACATATCGCCCCTGCTTTCTTTCATCCTCACGGATATCCTCTTCAATAAGCGAGCATAGCTGAAAGTCAAGTTAGGAGCTACCCTAGAATGCAGGGTGGGAGTGCGTACTTTGTCAAATGAAATAAATAGTGGGAAATGAGATTCCTCCAGCAAAGTGAAACGGGAAGGTAGGTCGTTACGGAGGTCAATTTCGTTGTCGTATTCGAGCAAGTTCTGAATCGGTTCCTCGGGAGCTTCGGATCCCATATTGGCGGAATCAACAAGTCGACGGAAGCCAGACTCGACATGCTTCGCAAGAACGCGTGAGCGAGTCACGAACAGTTGACGAAGAGACTCCATTCTACATTGTTCGACCCCGTGCATCTTGTGAATGAGGGCCGTGGTTTTACCTACGTAACATCATCAGTCAGTACAAGGGCTAAACGGGGACATTGTACGGTACCTGTTCCACTCCGGCCTACAACAATTGTTGCACCCCTGTGGTTCACGATCTCGTATTGCTTAGGACTGAAATGCAGGAAAACGCATACAATCAGCCGCATTACACGCCACATCATCAGTAAGCGAGTTACTCAGGCTCAGGGGGAGGTTTTATCATCCCGAGGGGATAAACATTGGTCGGAGGAGCTTTAGGTTCTACGTCCGGCTCCCCTTCATCCCCAGTGTTGTTGCCATCTCCAGCGATTGCTGCAAGCTAAATGTTAGAACGTTTCAGAAGAAGTTGCGGGCTAATAGGCACTACAATCAAAAAGAGATTTTTTTGCAGGTACAAACCCCCCTGCCCTGATGGAAACATGTTATGCGGAGTCTGAGGTGAGAATATTTGTCTTGGCGGTTGTGTACGAAACATACCCCAATGCACTTAGCACCTAAATATGGAACAAATATTGTGTTAACTGTACCAACTCTGAATGGAGGGGCACGTACTTCATCGTCATCTCCATCCTCGCCGTTACCGGTTGGGAATGCGTCACTTACATGCGCCGCATGAGGAAATTTAGACGGTAAGTATACATTATTCTCAGATGACGTCATGGGGAGTCGATACATGCAACTGGGATGATAGGGTTAAGAGTTCGAAGCGCTTTGAATCACGGGCTACAGGCCACACACCGATCTCGGTACTCGCTCGATTGATACTTGCGATACAAGTAGGCTGAGACTCGCACCCAAAAACTGTAATCGACATGCGCACGGGCGTCAATGCGGAGGATTTTTATCACTTTTGTTTCGTATATCATCGTTGTCAATGGAGACTCGCCCTGAATAATTGGCGTGTTGCTCACCTTGGTGATCGAACTGAGATTGGCCCGAGATCAGCCAAGTCAATAAGGTCCACAAGGAGACGCACCTCTTTACCCTTATCCGGGACAAGGTCTACATGATAGATCATTCGTAGGTCGTTACTTAGGCGGACTCTGTAAATCGGAATCTTTGGTGTGGTGCCGATTATTGCGGTGTGGTTATCGGGCGTGAATTGCCCAGAAGAAAGCTCCCTAAGGATATTGAGCCAGCAATACGTTATTTAGATAATCGCGCACGAACTTGACTTTTTTCCAGACGATATCCAATGAACTCCTATCTCGCTTGAATTTTTGAAGCTCCTTCAGTGCCCGCGGGGCCAAACCAATGGCCCAGCGGTCACCAGACCGAGACGCATTCATTAATTGAAGTGTTTAGAGGTAGACTGGAAGATCTTGGGAGGGGAATGACGATGGTCTGGAGGGAGAGCGAGGAGAGAGTGGCTCAAGGGTGCGAAGTGGCTATCCACCTATCGTATTGCAGTATTGACCCCAAAACGTGCCACGTGTCTGTAGCCAATCGGCAACCACCATTGTCGTGAGATTCGCGAGATTCGGCGCAATGTCCAAGGCCATTTTAGGCATGTGCCGGGGCAATCACATACGCATATAGCACACCCCTGTGCTGCATAACGGAGACGCACATGACAGTACAAAATCCCTCATAACCAATTACTGTCTCTCAGCCCAACTACACAAGAACACCCCCACCGTCAACTGTAATGACTTGCTCGGTGAGGTGTATTGAATCGGATAGATCCAAGATTTATATAACGCAGTGAATGAAGCGGACGGGTTCATCGCAGTAGAATCGACTCTCTGGATGTTGCAGGTAATAGAATAATGATTCAAAGCATGATTGATTGGTTGGCGATGTACTACGAGGATATACAAGTATTTATATACATCGAGTACGGACAAACTAATGAGATCGTCGGAAATGCGGATACATGCGCTGGAATATCGGACAGCACATGATCTCGTTCAACAAGGCAAGAGCACTATTCAGTGAAACTAGAAGTTGATATCCGTCAAAATAAAATATAGGTTTGGTCAGCGAACCTTCATGGCAAAAATATACGCCTCGGCCAGCTCCTCGAGGGTACCAACATGTCCAACCAATAGCTTTTGTGCTGCGGCGCCATACATAGCGTCCTGAGTCTCAGCTGTCGGCCCGACCCAAAGCTCATATGCAACCAATCCTGGATACTAGGCAGGGAATTTGTGTTTTAGACTAAAGCTTCCTATCACTTGCAAGTGAACGTGCACCATATTCACCCCATAAATGTAGCAAGATCAGCCACCAGATTTTCGATAATCGACGCTCGTGTCATAAGAATTACCTAGTTGGCTTCGTATCTAATGCTAGCCCCCTTTTTGCACTTTCTACGGCCCCCATGACTCCAGCAACCAGAGCCCAGCCGGGGCTTGACCGATTGAAGGCGGCACCCATGGTCATTATCAGCGACCCTCCGGGGTTGATTAACTTATTTTTATGCGCAAACTGAGCTGCGAGCGGCAAACAGTTTTTTTTTAATGAGTTGGTACCTGGGGAGAAGGAGAATGAATTACTTCCAATCATGGGCGCCCGATAACGGGAGCTGAAATAGGGGTTTGTGGTTAACGATACAATAGAAGGTCTTGTAAATGCTCCTGAAATGTACTCGAATTGTCTCTTGATCCTCTCGTTAATGTCCACCTCCGGGAAGGTCAGCGCCAAGGTAGCCATGTCCCCTGCGGTGAAAATCTGAAATACGGTTATTGGTGTTTTTTTGAGAACGCATATATGAGGACAAACTAGGGGATCAACAGGTCCGATATCGCCTAAAAACTTGGCCAGGGACGAAGAGTTCGTGATGTCAACAGCGTAGCCAGTAACCGATAGGCCATCGGCGGCATGAAGCCCGTGGCTGAGAAGTTCGACCGCCGCTTTTACTTTTGCTTCGGAGGACGACGATATGATGACGGAGGCTCCGTTGGGGAGTGGTGCGGCCGCTACAGCTCGTCCAATACCTGTTGTTAAGCGGAAGTCGGTTAACTCGGCGAATGAAGGGACGGGAACTAGAAAGGTACCAGACGAGCCTCCTATAACTATCAATCTCTTCCCGGGGAGCAGTGTACTCCAAGAACTCATGAGGGTGTGGGGGCCTTCAGTGAAACGAGGGGGAGGGGGGCAGCTACTTGGGAGTGCTTATGTGCTCGAGCGTTGGCCAACCGAATGAATGCGCTTACCAAGGTCGAGGATCAGCAAGGACGCAACCGCACTAGATTCCTGTCGAATGAGTAAGGTTATTCTTGGCTCGCTCTGCAGAGTATTCGTAA
>WSLN01000436.1:0-12734 GCA_019677355.1 Ceratobasidium sp. 370
GCTCTATGTATTCGCTTTGTAGTTGTGAAATGGTTACATTCCCTATCTAGGGTATACTCAGCTTTCTGCATGATCCACGAAATCTCGCTTGTGGGGAACCACACAAATGACTCCTAGGTGTGTCCACCTCTGACTCGATACATAATGTGAGTCGGTTATGTCGATCCCTGGCGTATTTGAGTCACGTGGTAGTAATACAGATTTGCTTAAATTGGCCCTTTTGTAAATCTCCTCCATCCTCACCAAATTTCATTCCTTGCCTAGTGGTCTCGCTGCCTTTGGGTCGGCTTATCCCCCTTGGCTGAGAGTCCCCAATTTTGCTATCAACGCTCCCTTCCGAGTAATCGTCATATAACGAACCACAATGCCGCCAAAGGGCAAGGGCAAGAAGGGCAAAAAGCAGGACGATGACGAGTACTGGTACGCTAAATAATAAAACTCCTAGGACACTCGCTCACGAATAGTAGGGATAAGATTGGTGAAGCGCCCCCCGCTAATCCATTGGCGTCGATAACCAACGAAGATGCACCCAAATCATCTACCTCGCACGGGTTTGGTTCACTCGACGTGGCGGACCTCGAAATCGATGAGAACGAGGATTTCGGTGGCTTGATGGTGCGTTTAATATTAATACGAATGATAGATCTCTTCACCAAACAATTACACCGCAGTCTGCCATCAAGGCCTCGTCGAATAAAAAGAAGGACAAGAAGAAAAACAAAAAGGGAGCCGAGGTTACTTTCGAGGATGGGCCTCCGCCGGGAGAAGGAGATGAAGCAGAAGAGGCGGCTGCCAAGGGCGATATCAGCGCACCCAAGGCCGCAGTCCAGGTGACCGCAGAGGAGCTCGCTGATGAAGAGTGGGGCCCAGTGAAGACGAAGAAAGACAAGGGGAAGAAGGGGAAGAAGAAAGGCGGCGGGAAGGCGGCAGAGGAGGAGGAAGGGGAGGCTGCTACTCCCGAGGTCGCTCGTAAGTAGCCCGCGTGACTAGGTATGCCTACTTCTAACAGACGACCTGGTTCCAGCCATGGTCGAATCGAAGCCGGCAGCTGCGGAGCCAGAGCCAGAGCCAGCGGCTGCGGACAGTGACGAGGATGGAGATGCGGGTGAAGGGACCAAAATTTTGAGTAAAAAGGAGAAGGACAGGATAAAGAAAGAGAAAGAAAAGGTGGGTTGAAACACCTGGGTCTCAGGAATGGCACTCACGCATATGGTCTTAGGCGAAGAAGAAAGCCCAAGCCGCTAAAAAGAAAGCGGCGACCAGCGGCGACGCTGAGCCCACCCCAGCCGCTCCCGCTCCCGCTCCTGTGTCTGAAGCAGCAGCCCCGGAGCCTGGCGCCAAGGACGAGGATGAAGATGAGGGCGAGGAGGCGGGTGGCAAATCCGACAAGAAGAAAAAGAAAAAGAAGAAACCTGCAGAAAAAAAGGAACCAGAACCGAAGAAAAAGGCCGGTGGTATTTCTGCGTTGCGAGCGTTGCTAGAGGAGCAGCGACGACTAGAAGAAGAGGCGCGCCGAAAGGAAGAGGAAGAACAGAGGTACGTCGCATAGGTCACACATCAGCGCGGGGGCAGAGATTTTGACATATGCTTAGGCGGTTGGAGGAGGAGGAACGAAGGCGCGAGGAAGAAGAGAAGCGGAAAGAAGAGGAGAAGCAGCGGCGGAAGGAAAAGGAAAAGGTGAGTAACACCACTTTCTGCCACTTTACCCGCTCAATCCCTCGCAGGCCAAGAGAGAACAGCTCAAGAAGGAGGGCAAGCTCCTCACTCCCAAACAAAAAGCCGAGAAACAGGCCGCTGAGATTCGACGCCAGGCCTTGCTTCAATCCGGCGTCAAGATCGAGGGTCTTCAGTCTGGGGAGGCGAGTCCATCGGCCCCCAAAAAGGTTGTGTATGGCAACAAGAAGAAAAAGCCGGGCCAGAACCAAAAGGATACCTCGACTGTGGCTGGATCCGAACGTGCACCGTCCCCACCTCCTGAACCTGCTCCTGCGACTCCCTCTCCTGCACCGGCAAGCGATGTGAAAGATGACTGGGACGCGAGTAGCGCCGATGAGGCGCCTGCTGTGGCCAAACCCGCCGCAAGCGGTGTCAAGGATGATTGGGACGCTACGTCGGAGGAAGAGGAGGCACCTCCCGCAGAACAAGCCGCTAAGCCCCGGGAGCCTCCGAAGCCCTCACCCGGTGAGTTACTGCTCCTACCTGGGTCTCGTTCCTTTGGTATTGAACACTTGCTCCAGCGACAGCCAAGCCCGGTACCGCAAAGCCTGCAGCTGGCAAGTCCGCACCTAGTAAACCAGCTGCAGCAGCCAACACGAAGAAGCCCGCGGCGCCAGTTGAACCGTCTTCGGAGGAAGAGGAAAGTTCGGAAGAAGATTCAGATTCAGATTCAGACGACTCGGATGACTCGGACGAGGATTCCAGTGAAGATGAAGAGGGAATGACAGCGACTCAGCGTCAAGCTGCGCAACGCAAGGCTGAGGCCAGCCAACGACGGGCGAAGCGTTTAGAGGAGGCACTCGCCGCCAGGAACAAGGACGATTTGCGCAGTCCTATCTGCTGTATCTTGGGACATGTCGATACCGGCAAAACCAAACTACTGGACAAGGTGTGTTTCTATTGTGTCCAACTCGGGTTGCATTGACCGACTGCGAACAGATTCGGCAAACCAATGTACAAGAAGGTGAAGCTGGAGGAATTACGCAGCAGATTGGCGCTACCTATTTCCCCGTTGATGCCATCAAGCAGAAAACGGCCGTGCTGAACGTGGTGAGTAAATCATGACTTTATGGTATCTTGTTGCTAACGGCAACAAAAAAAAAATAGTCTGGCGGCTTTGACTACAAAATTCCTGGATTGCTTATTATCGATACACCCGGACACGAGTCCTTCACGAACTTGCGTACTCGTGGAAGCTCACTCTGTAACATCGCCATCTTGGTCGTTGATATCATGGTTTGTGATTTCTTGGTATTTGACAATCCATTGCCTGACGAGCCGGGCGGCAGCATGGGTTAGAACCACAAACTCTGGAATCTCTGCGTCTGTTGCGCGACAAAAAGACGCCGTTCATTGTTGCCCTTAACAAGGTACTTGCCGCTGCCCACTTCGTGATTTAGACTAGTAACGTATGTCGCATAGATCGATCGTTTATACGGATGGGAGGCAATACCAAACAACTCGGTTCAGGATTCGCTGGCGAAACAGAAGCCTGCTGTGCGTCGCGAGTTTGAGAACAGGGTCAATTCGACAATCGTTGCGTTCGCCGAACAAGGTCTCAACTCGATCCTCTATTACGAGAACAAGAACTTTGCGCGCAACGTCTCGCTCGTCCCGACCTCGGCTATCTCAGGCGAAGGTATCCCGGACATGATCATGTTGCTCGTGAACCTGACGCAACAGCGCATGGCCGAGACGCTGATGTATATCTCTGAGCTGGAGTGCACTGTCCTGGAAGTCAAGGTCATCGAAGGGTTGGGTACGACCATTGATGTGGTTCTATCGAACGGATATTTGAGGGAAGGGGACAAGATCGTGGTTTGTGGTCTCAACGGCCCCATCGTGACGCAGGTGCGGGCGCTGCTCACGCCTCAGCCATTACGAGAGTTGCGAGTCAAGGTGGGTCCCAAATGTTCATTAACAGCGCTGCCCCTCACATACGCGTTTCCAGTCTGCATACGTGCATCACAAAGAAGTCAAGGCCGCGCTTGGTGTCAAGATTTCCGCCCCAGACCTCGAAAAGGCCATTGCCGGATCCCGCCTTCTCGTTTGCGGCCCCGACGATGATGAAGATGACTTGAGAGACGAAGTTATGTCCGATCTTACCACTTTGCTCAACTCGATCGACAAGTCTGGACGGGGTGTATGCGTCCAGGCGAGCACGCTGGGTTCTCTGGAGGCGCTTTTGGAGTTCTTGCGAGTCAGCCAAATCCCTGTGAGCGGAATCAACATTGGCCCTGTGCACAAGAAGGACGTGATGCGTTGTGCGACCATGTTGGAGAAGGCAAAGGAGCTAGCTTGCATTTTGTGCTTCGATGTCCCAGTCGACAAGGAGGCAGAGAGGCTCGCCGAGGAATTAGGTATCCGGCTTTTCAAAGGTTAGAAGATGTCCTGACCTGCACGTGTGACCTTCACTAAGTGCGGATCGGTTTTCAGCGGACATTATTTACCATCTCTTCGACGCATTTACAGCCTACAACGCAGAGATCATGGAGGCAAAGCGACGAGACGCTGCTCCAATTGCTGTATGGCCATGCAGGCTTAAAATCTTGGCGTGCTTTGCGAAGCGAGATCCGATTATCCTGGGTTGTGATATCCTTGACGGGTCGTTGCGGGTGGGAACGCCACTGTGTGTTGTCAAGACCGATGCTACGACGGGAAAGAAGGAAACCATCTCTCTCGGCAAAGTGTAGGTGTTAGCATCGCGTTGGGTATGTCCGTCTAATATTTGGCATATAGGACTTCGCTCGAAATCAACCACAAACCTTTCGAGGTATGCTCGATAATTTATGCAATGACAATTGCCTTGACCCTTCTATTTACAACAGCTCGTCAAGAAGTCTCAAGTTGGTGCTGGTGTGGCGGTCAAGGTCGAGCATGCTGTATACGAATCTGCCAAGATGTTTGGCCGACACTTTGACGACAAGGATGAAGTATATAGCATGATCTCTCGACAAAGCATTGACGTACTAAAGGTAGGTTTCGGCGACTTTGAGTGTACTGTTTGTTCTGACCCCACGACTAAAGGAGGCCTTCCGGAAAGACGTTGCGACGGAAGAGTGGCAGTTGATAAAGGCCCTGAAAACGGTACGCTGGCTGGTTATGGATCCAAACCTTGCTAACGTTTGCCCGGCCAGAAACTCTCAATCGACTAAGCCGCAAGTACAGCCCTGTTCTGAGACATTCATTTTCTGTTTGATTCCACACGGCTTTGTGAACGTACCCATGAGATGAATTCAAGTGTTTTGAACTCCAAACCCTTATGTAACGGATGAACTAGCGCTTAATTTTACAAGACTGCTCTGCGCCACCTTTCCGCCACCACATTTCCTCCGAACCACACCCCAGTATCTAGGATGAGGCAATTGAAGCATCATGAGAAGAAACTTCTCAAGAAAGTAGACTTTCTTAATGTTCGTAACCTCACTGATTTTAGGTGCGGCTGACTCTGATGGATAGGATTTCTTTTTAGTGGAAATCCGACTCGAACCACCGTGAGATCAAGGTTATGCGAAGGTATCATGTTCAAGACAGAGAGGACTACACGAAGTTGGTCCATCCATTTGTATAGTTTTTGCCATATTTTTGACCGCTGTAGGTAGATATGCCAGGCTGGTCGGCTCTGTACGACAACTAGCTCATCGACTGTCTCTTCTACCAGCTCAAGACCCGTTTCGCCATCGTATGGAAGACCAACTGCTCAACAAGATGTACGACATGGGGGTGCTGAATCTCGGCACAAAACTCAGTGATATAGAAGCCAAAATCACTGTCTCCAGCTTTTGCAGGTCGGTGTTCTTCGGAATGCCATGTTTAAACCTCATAACCTATTTCATTTGTAGACGACGGCTAGCTGTTATTGTATGCAGAAGTAAAATGGCCGAGACTGTCAGCGCTGTAAGTTGCTGTTTCACTGTCTCCGAGGTACTTGGTTAACAGGCTGGCTGAAGGCCGTAAAATTCATCGAGCAAGGGCATGTTCGAGTAGGCCCAGATACAATCACCGATCCCGCCTTTCTTGTGACAAGGTTAGTGGTCTACGGGGACTCTACTCTAGTCCCTCATAATCAAGGTTTCATTGTTGCAGACATATGGAGGACTATGTGACTTGGGTGGATACTTCCAAAGTCAAGCGAACAATCATGCAATATAACGATGAGGTATGTGCCCTGTTTATCGTCATCCTATAAGCTAACTGTCGTGTATTGTACTAGCTTGACGATTTCGATCTACTTTGAGTCGGAAAACCCGGGACCAAGTTGTGCGCGCAACCAGCAGATCTTCATTTGTAATGTAAATAGCCACCTCCCCCGCCGTGCTCGTAGTCTAATCATCGCAGATTTGTTATACAGTTTGCACCTTATTAGCGGTGGAATACATCATCCTCCTAAATCCAAGACATCCATCCGACATACATTCTCGCCTGAGGTAGGCAATGAGTATTACTCCAATCAACAAACCTTGGACACCAAAAAGCAACTTACCAAACGCACTGGATCAGTTGCTTCGCGTATCAAAGCTTCGACCTGGTTGCTAACGCTGACTATCCGCCCTTCTCGGGATAGCCCTTGGAGTTTACGCCCGATCGGAAGCATCGCGTTTCGTGCAAGCTCCTTGATGTCAGTAGACCCAGCACTAGAGCTCGCCCCCGTACGACCTCGCGGATCAATCCTTCGGTCTGTCCTATAACGGGCCTGGCGGGCATCCCGTTCCTGAATCCACGCGACCGTGAGTGATAGTTGCCCCGGGCCGTAGTGTGGACCACTTACATTCTTCCTCTTTTGATCCTCCCATTCGACCAATGGGTCGTGGACAAAGGCGTCAAGCACGCTAATCAGCGGGCCATAGTTGTCACGCAGCAGCTGCATGGTAACTTCACAAGCTGTGCGGAACGCGCCTGCAAATGGGGGTCAGATGGACGAACTCGCACAGGCTCTACTTGTGTGGCGAACCTTCAACGCCCGTTACACCAAAACCATCCACCATGTTCTGGGTCAACCTGAACGGCACAGTCTCAGGGATTTCAAAGGTTGCTCCCTATCATAATGATTGTCAGGTGGTAACGCCATTGAACAAATCAGATGGCTTACTCGTTCAAACAAACAATTGAGATCAACATGTACTACGTCACCGTTGACTGTATCAAATAATAGATTTTCGCCGTGTCGGTCACCCAACCTAGAATCATATCGTAGCGTTAGTATGGGTTGGGCGAGAGCAAATCGACTAACCCTAAGATATGCCCAACCATCGACATAACCGCTGCGGTGCGAGTATACGCGAGTCTGCTAGACAACCAGGCCGTCGGCTCGGAAAAATAGGATATGAAGTATTCGTGCAAGTTGATGAGTGTACTGTGGTCACAAACGTAAATGCTTTCACTTGATACCGCTGGGAAATCCGACTTGCCTGGGCATGGCCACTTTTGTCCAGTACTCGTGGACTTGAGCATCGGTGAGACTTTTGGCTTTGAACTGGACCCATTCTGACATATCTTTTGTCTGGAAAGGGTGAGACTATTGTATGGTCCTCAAAATCCCACTACTCACCTGTATGCTCATCCCTCGTTGTTCATACAAAGCAGTGACGACGTTACGATATCCCATCGTATTTGGAACCCACTCTAAGAACCCACATTCCTCGTTCAAGATTACTACCGCATAGGTCCGGATATCTCATGGAACCCTAGCTTAGACACACGAGCCTATCAAGATAATAAACAAACTCACGAAGTTGCCGGCGACGACTCTCGGCGTTCTTCTTGAGTAGCTTGTTAATCATTGAATTCAGGTCCATCACGCGAGCGTCTTTACGCAGGTCATCCTTCGGTTTACACAGGAAAATATACGTTAAGCCGTCCTCGGACAGGGCAGATATTTTTCGGGGCTTTTGCAACGACCTCATGATTTCGACCTCGTCATTGAATTCTAGAGGAGTAAGCGAGTGATGAGCAAGCATAAACCTCTACGGATCGATATGGACGCACTATGAAAGGTGGGGATGTTCAATGGAAAGGGTTGATGGGTGTCTTTCGCAGCGGTCGAAGGTGGTAGATTGACGGTGAGATACTCTTGCAAAGGCATAATGAGTTTCGATGGTGCGAGACGGGCTAGTGCCGCAAAATGCTTTTTGAGAGACAGAGTGAACTCGTTTGCTGGGGTGTCACGTTCACTCATCGCAAGGAGCTCGCCGACCATCGCCACACTCTGCATAATAAGATCTCGCACGTCTTTGTTGGTACTCTGCCAGTAGTGAGCTAATGAATGAGGGTCAAACAAGCTGCTTACCTGCACTTTCTCCAGTATATCTTTGCCCCTCGAGGAGCGATCGGCGTTTCGAGATTGCACCAGCGGAGATACCCCCCAGAGTGCTTGCTGAGGATAAGCGATTATTATCTTAGCTATGATCCTCGAAAGCAGCTTATATGCGCCCCTGTTGGGGTGAGTAACGCGCGAAATCAACTGGGGTAAGGCGGTAAACCACTACGAATATTTAAATAAATAAAAAATCACACGGACACCGCACCATGCGACAAACATCGAGGCATACCTGATATGCGTTCAACTTCGAAATTGCATCGACCATGATAGCAGATATTTCCTTGTAAGCTTTGAGAATGTTGTCCGAGTGAGGTGGTCTGGTACCTGTTGCGTCAACTGCGGCGCTCGCACTACCTCAAATACTCACGGTGCTTGAAGTTTGTTTTGTTCGAGGCCGACAATAAACTCAGTTTGCGCCATGTCAAGCCATATTGTAAGCAGGCGGGGCATAGTTTGAAAGATGTATTTCGAGCCATGCCGCATCGCCTCGACGTAGTTCCTGCAAGTAAAAACATTGGTCGCCGGTCCTCTAAAAAACCCATGAGCCAGGTAATAAGAAAGCACGTGCGAAACTGACCTTGAAGCTTGATTCTTTGCGTCCATCTGCTTGAAACATTCGTCATAGTATTGACCAAGGCGGAAATGAGGACCTTCCCAGCTGAGAATAATCAGCTACAACGTGGGTATGGCACAATACATAGATACTTGCTCTGGAGCACTCTGCGAGGCCTTCAAAAACCCTTGTATTACATTGTTGCCATCATATCGGCCTGCCTCGTGCATCCACCGCGCGCGCAAAAGCAAAGCCTGGGTATGATACTCAGTAAATGCGAGAACACGTTTGAAGCCACTTACCTTGGCCATAGGTGGAGGGTCGGTATCCGACGCATTGCTATCCGTCAAGTCCAACACTAGGTTAGGGATATTCTGAATGGAATGCGTCAACTCTTGAAGAGCCCGAAGTGGTTCCCCCAAGGTCTTTGTGAGTTTACAGCCCTGCACGAACGAGAAAGTCATTCCGTTTTGTTGCGCTTGAAGAATGGAGCTGTATGCTGTCTGGTAATGAGACGCTTTGATTGCGATCTTTGAGGACGTTAGCCAGGCTCGACCAACTTCGTGCTTGAGATTGCTCAGTGTCCTAGAGCTATGAACGCGTTAGTTTTCCTGAATTTTGGTACCAAATTATTACTTACAAAAGATCGAAAGTTGTTCTACGCATACTCAACACCGGTTCTTGAACCCTGAACGTTGGTAACGTTGACCTGAAACGATTGTCCAAACTTTGTGTGAGCGTTTTGAGCACAATCCGGGATCTCTCGTTTTCTTCAAGGCCAGGGAGTCCAGACATGTACGTCGCAGCAGAATGGATACTCTCGATCTCGCGCGCGAGGTGAAGGTGAAGTACGGCGTCATAGGATCTCCGATACGAGGTTGGTCCATTCGAGGTGATTGCGGCACCCAGAACTTGTCTTGCGGCAGAAAGCACCGACTTGAATTCGCTTTCTCTTTCCTGACGCGCCTTGAGTAATAGTCGAGCAAGAGTCGTCTCCGGGCTCTGCCTCTGAGGGTTGGCCGTGAGGCGTTCAACCACATCCCAATTCCCGAGTTTCCAGGCACCTTCTACGAAGAAATCAGCCAGCTGAGGCTCCCATGTGGGATGTTTGCTGAGAACTCCATGTATATGCGTCATCATTGTGTCTATCTACGCAGTTAGCGAGGTTTTATTATCTGAAGAGAATAGGGGCGTACCATTATGTCCAAGATTTCGAAGACAACGAAGTAAACCGACATGAGGCTCCAAACTATTCGGTTGTTGTTGTAGCTTGATCTCCCAACAGCTCTGCGCGGATGTCCAGCGGCCCGTCATTTCGTGCCCTCGGATTTGTTGCTCAAGCGACGGAGAAATAATCATTTTGGAGGCGCCTTCCATTCCATCAGGCTCATCGAGGCTAGCATATATCTCGTGAAGTCGTTCATAAAAGGGTTGTAGCTCCACTTCGGTCTTGTTCTGCTCTCGACGATTGACAATTTCTTTCTCGAAGCTCATGAGCGACCGGGCAAAAGCACGGCAACGAAACGCGGCGTTGGACAAAAGACTAGTGTCGATGGCGGACAGCAACGACTCAGCCTTGACACGTTGGTGGTCCAAGAGAGCGACCATAGCTTGACCAGCGGTATCTCGAGCTCGACCCTTTCTCAACTCCGCCCTCTTGCGCACAACCTCCTGGTTTTTGCTGCGAATCCACCTGCTTAAGTGATCCATAAGATCGAAAATAGTCTGAAATACTGTTTAGCCCTGGGTCCAAAACGGACCAACCATAACATACTTGAGCGCTGAGAGCTTTCCGTGGGTCGGACACCGCGTCGGAACTGTCAACTTGATCTTGCAAAACCGCGACGATCTCCTGCAAGAGATGGCCTAAATCCTCGCTAGACTGCGATATGGTAACAACCAGGTGGGGAAGGATCTGCTTTGCTACTCGAACATCTTGATTCCTAATCGGTAGGAGAAAGGCTTCAAAAATCTTGGATGCACGTGGGTTTTCGAGCTGGCCGATGAGGTACGCGGTCCACGTTTGGATCCACTCGCGATGGGTTGCAGAGTGCGCATAGATGGGAAAAGAAGGTGCAGCTAGTGGTTTGGCTTGCATAGTGAACCTGCCTTCCAAAAATGGTCCGATAGTTTCGATGACCTCTTGCGAGAGCAGCCTCCAACGGTTCCGAACTTTGCTAGGAACGGAATTGGAACTGCTCTTCAAAAGTGCAGAGGTAAATCCACATTGCTTTGCGAGTTCCTGAATTGCCCATCCCAGGTGCCGTTGATATTTGAGATCTGTAGTCGATTTAAAGGCGCTGACCAGTACCTCGCTGATGAGGTTGACAGTAAACCAGAGGGCTTCCTCCTCGTCCTCAAAGTTGTGCATAACCATCACGCCCCGGTTATTCGCCTGAAGGTCGAGCCGATCTGGATCCAAGGCCCCAATGATCCCAATACATTCATACGCAATCGAACGAAGCTCTTCGCTTCCTTCGCCTTCGCGACAAGCAGCGTTGAACAAGACCTTCATGGCATGAGCAAGGAGAGGATTGAACACGTCTCCGTCCATATACTCCTCGATGGTAGAACGTTGGTCGTTGATGTAAGCTCGGAGTTCGGCGAGAGATTGAGTAGCCACAGTTATGTTTTCGTTGGACGAGCGCACGAGCAAGTTTTCCAAAGGATCAATGTCAGCCCGAAGCTTTTTCATAGTTTTGTTGAAGGCCTTTAGCTCCGGGATGTGAGCCAACGAGACAGCTGTTTTAGCGTGACTTCGGGTATCTCGATAGTTATCCACCACTAGATAGTTCAACGCCTTGATAGCCCATTCCTTAGACCCAGGAGAGAACCGAGGCCAATTAGCAGCAATAGCAGCCGTTGTAACGCCTAGTAGAGGAGCCGCTTCCAAGAGATTCAAGGTCCGAATAAAGCTATACCAGGTCGAGAGCGTCGCCTCGGCCAGCTCATCAATGCGTAGCATGCTTTGGAGCGTAGCCATGATCTGAAAGTGCGTCAGACCACAGTCGAACATTCCTAATACCGATAGACTCACCTGTGGCGATACGACACTGCACGAGGATCCAACTCGCTCAATAACAACGCCAAGGCTCCTTAACACTTGGTTCTTGTGAGTGACCGTCGTCTTTCCCCGTACGTCCTGCAGTACGTCGTTGATATGGATCATTATCCCGAGCATGTGGCTCAGCAAGAACGCAGAAACGTCAACGCGAGGCGTCAAGCGTTCACCACGCTCCAGAGTGGCCTGCTCGGCAACGTATTGGATCGCCCAGAGCGCCTACGAAACACGATTTTTAGTCTTCAGGCTTGGATGTTATCATCAGCTAACCTTTTCACGGCGCTTTTCATCCTCGCTGCCCAAATGCATGACTAGCTCTCCCAGCAATGGCGCAGCGCAAGTCTTCAGCAGCCTCGACTCGGTCATTTGGCCCGCTTTCCCAGTTCGTCGCCGCAAATACTCGTCCAGTGCATTGCGGCAGAGCCAGGACATGGCCTTTCGCGCAGCAGCTTCATCTTCCATGAACAAGATTTCAGGCAAGTATTCCTCCGCATTATCGAGTAGTAACGCTCCCGGATTACGTTCAATGTGCCCCGACAACGCCTCAATGACGGCCCGGTTTGACGACTTGATCGCAGCAAGAAGTGCTGGCGCCTTGGTGTATGTCAAAAAGTCTCTTGGGGTGACCGCCAGGATTTGACAGACATCCGAAAGGAGGCCAGGTGACGTGAGGAGCTTGTCGACAATCAAAGGGGTGATGAGTTTGAAATACGGCGAAAGAAGCTGGAAAGGGGCCTTGTTGAGACAATTCCCCAACTCGAGAATCTGAAAGGGTACGGTAAACGAGTGGGTTGTTAGGCTTCAGATAAACTTGCCTGAGCGTAGGCAATCCCTTTGATGATGAGGTTTTGTTGTTGCAACAGAGTGATGTGGGTTAGGATGATGCGCCCAAGTACAAACTCGGAAGCTATTCTAAGCACCGGTAAAAACGGTTAAGAAAGGTCAAGCGGAAAATCGAATGATCTACTGACTTTCCGGTGTCACATAGCGTACACAAAGCAGTCTCCTGGATCGAACTCTTGCCCTCGGACGCAAGCCGTATTAGGATGGCTAGCGGTCGTGCTGTCAAGGCCTGCTGCTCGCCT
>WSLN01000437.1:1941-14874 GCA_019677355.1 Ceratobasidium sp. 370
CTTTTGAGAGCCCATGCCCATTTGTAGCCTACTGCGCTGGCCATAGTAGGAAACCCATAATCCGAATAAAGCAACCATGATCGAGATCAATTTGATCCACCTCACCGCGCATCAAAGCGATTTCCAACCAGCCGGCGGCGCCCACAAAGACCTCTTTGTCAGTCTTTTATCTCACCAAAAATAAACCATGAATGAGATTCCGGCTTCTTCCTAGCAACAAGGCCAAAAAAGCCGGTCGTCAAGGTGATGAATAAATGTAGCATGAATGATATCAATGCTGGTCGAACGAATTGGTATCTACATGCCTTGCAAAAGTAAAACTAGAACGTTCAGTAATAAAGCGTAAAGAAAGAGAAAATCCCAGAATAAACACAGAGAACGAAAAGCCTAGCCCAGAAGCTTGCGGGCTTGATTGTTTCACGCGGTGAACGAGTTCAAGGTTGCAACGGGTTCGATTTGGCATAGGCTCAAAGGAAGTAAAACCAGGTAGAAACAAGGAGAAAAACGGGTTTAAAGGTGGGGTAAAAACGTCGAGAAGCCGGCATTTGGGGTGTGTGCGGAGGGTGGTGCTAGCGACACAGTGAGGACGATAGGTGTGCGTGTACATTAGACAAAGCCGCGCCCGCCGCGCTTGGCGTCGATCTTGCGGAACCGCTCTTCCTCGACGCGCTTGTTGATGATGCATGTTGTCGCCAAGAATAGCGCGATGATGATCGCCTGGAAGCCGTAGACCTGACAGTGACAGTGACAGCCCAGACATAATCAATTGGAGGGACAAACAGAGATAGATTAAATGGAGACGCACCGAAGTGAAGATGTTGTTCAGTGTGTAGTCTGCAAAGTCTGTGACTGGGCCGACGCAGCCTGTAGAGTTGAGTGCAAAGGTCTGCGAGGCGCACACGCCCGTCCCAATGGCGCGGTCCGTGCCATTGTAATAGCCGCAACACTGAAACTATTGTCCCACCCCCAATTAGCCGAACGAGAAGAAAGGAAAGTTTCATCATGGTGACGCACCCGCTCTTGGATCCTGCCCAACGTCTCCGTGCTCTGTTGTCCCCAGACCTCACTAAAGTTCTTGCGCTCCTGGAGCGTAAAGAACCAAACAATACTCCCAATAATGATCGTCGCGGCCGAGTCGGCGATGAGTGTCCAGTTGAGAGCCTTGAGCCCGCCGGTGGTAGCTTTGGGCGTGAGGATAGCAGCAATCGAGATGACAAAGGTAATGGCGAACATGATACCGAGACCGAGGCCGGCATTGAGGTCGGTCGTGCTGATGACGAGGTCGCGCAAGAGGTCGGGAGCGCGCCAGATGATGGAAAAGGCGATGCTGATGCCGCCAGCGAGGAGGAGGATAAAGTCGAGGCCGGCCCAGACGGCGGTGAGGGTCTTGGAGGGCATGATTGGGTAGTTGGTTTAAGCGATAGTGGGTGCGTTTAGGGCTGAGTGAGTTGGCTAAAGGAGTGTGTGTGTTGTTAGCTTGGGCGCTGCATGGAGGTGGGAGGGAGAGCTGTGGGAGAAGACTAGAGCTCGGCAGGGTACGCACAAGACTTTGAATGGCTGTAGACAAATAGGAACCAAAGTGCTGACAGCCGGAGTCTTCACAGAAGATGCCCGCGGCGCAAAAGAACGTGGTTTACAGCGAGCGGTGGCTGAGGACGATGCCTGCGTCGTCGGTTAGCTAGGTGGTGGATGAAACCAGACCAGAGAGGGTCAATAAAACGGCGCGTGGGCCGTGAGCTTACGATATGGGAACACAGCCAAATAGGGGACCGGCTTGGCTCGGCGTGACGACGGAAATTTATCAGGGTACGTGAAGAAAATGTGTGAGGCCAGCCCACGGTGAACGAAAAAAACAAACGAAAGGTTGAAGATGGCTGTCGAGGCAGAGAGCAAGAGGACCGGCCGGGTCGCAAGTATATGAGTAGACGCTGCGGAATTGGGAATAGAAACTTGTCGTCGTCAAGACTAGCCCGCAAGGGGAACCAAAAGGCCTGCCGGGTGTGCCTCCCGGTGCCTTTACATACGCTCCAGCTGGCTTACTCTGTCCGGTCGCCAGCAACTCCGAATTCCCATTTGTATTTTGTGTCATATCGCTATTTTGGGAGCATATACCCGCCTTAGCGCCAAATCGTGACCCAGCACCCGCGACGATGGAGACTCCTCCACCCATTCGGCCTGATGCGTCGCTGCTGCTGGCCTGGCAGCTCAAGGGCCGCAACGTCTTGATAGTCGGTGGTGGCACCGTCGCAGCTGGCCGCCTCGACGCTGTGCTCGACGCGTCTGCTAGGGTTACGCTTGTCTCGCGCCGCGCCGGGCTCGACAAGAGCACGGCTTACCGCATCTTTGACGACGTCCCTGAAGTCCGCGAGCGCATCGAATACATCGACCGTGACTTTGTTCTCGATGACGACATTGCCCTTGTCGATAAGGCAGATATGGTCCTCACCGCGATCGACGACGTCGACCTCAGTCGCAGGATCTGTGCGCTCGCAAGGGGGAGAAAGATACCTGTGAACGTGGCAGACGTCCCGCCCGAGTGTGACTTTTACTTTGGCTCGCAGATTCGCGATGGGCCTCTGCAGGTGCGTGGTGCGATTCTCGTTGGGCATAGCCGAATTGACGTTGGTGCAGGTTATGATATCGACGGGTGGGGCGGCCCCCAAGCTGTCTAATCTCATTAGAAAGCGTATTGAAGATTCCCTGCCGCCCCCGCCGTTCCTCGGCGATGCGATTCGCCAAGTTGGTATACTTCGCACTCGCCTTCGAAAACGCGCACCTGGAGTGGGTGGGTCCCTGGGACGAAAACGTATGAAGTGAGTGCGTTAGTTCCTTTGTTTTCTGTGACTGACAGGCCGCAGGTGGATGATTAAAGTCTGCGATACATGGACGTTCGAGGAGCTCGCAGATCTCGACGACGAAATGATGGAGCGTCTGTTGAACGAAGGCTGGGAACGCAATATGCGCGTGCCAACATATGCATCTCTTGGCGGGAAACTACATCGCCCCGGGTATGTCTTTGCCATTCGCAACTCTAACCGCCATTTATACGTACGCATTTAGCTGGTTTCAACACATCCCGGCTGGCACGATTCCCGCCCTCGCAGGCTTCACAGCTGGAGTACTTGCCGCAACTGCGCTCGTGCTTCTGCGAAAGAGATGAGCGGTTCTTGTCCGCGTGGAACAGGCACCAAAACCCAGTCAGTCATCTCACGGCGCCCTCTTGCGGGAATTATGTATTATATCATGTGTATATATACCAAGCATACCGTCTGGACAAACTGAGCCCAGTTGGGAGGACATACGTTCACTCAAGGCAGGACCGCATGGGTGCAGAAAAATCGAATAAAGCGGGAGGACCCTGAATATAGAAGGACTTGGACTAGCTTGTTTGGTGAGAGAATCTGAAAGTCGGAAGCGTGAGCCGAGCGCGCGTTCGTCCGTCCACCACCAGCGCTTCATCCACCACCTCTCGCCCAGTCTACGCGAGAATACTTTCTGTCCGAGCGGTACATCCCCAGCGACGGATAGTTTTTGCTGGTGGACGGACGCCACTCCGTGTTGGAACGCGAGGCACAAACGAGGCACTAGACCCACACAAGGGAATATCATTTCTCGCGGGAGAAATGGCGACGTCCTTGCTCGATCCTGTCGCTCAGCATGCGGCCGATGTTGTGCAGGAGCGTGGGCTGGGTAAACCGGATCGGAATGCGTTGATGGCGGGTGTGTTGGCGCAGCGCACGCCCCGCTCGGGACTGTTCTCCAAGGACTCCAAGGTATGTTCTCCGCTCAACTTGGGGCGGTGAGAGCTAATACAATTTTATTGCGCTAGGTGAAAGAGCGCGACCTGCGCGTATTCTTGTTCGACTGTGCCATCGTGCTGCTTGCGCCTAAAGACAAGGACAAGGATGGCGAGGCGGGTTGGACCTTGTTCTGCGACGTAAGTCTTTCTCTTTTCTGCCCGGGTAAATCCCCCACACTCTTCAACCTTGATCTTATCGTACGTACACCACGCAGCCGATCCCAATCGAGCTCCTCACCGTGCGTGCACCCCGCCCAACTCCCCCGACTTCCCCCGTGCCAACCTCTCGCCGCCGCTCGTGGTTCCTCGACCGCATTCCCGCATCGCCCGTCTCGCCCCCCGCGCGCGCTAAGACCCCTCCGCCGTTTGCTTCGCCTCGAGCGGGGTCCGTACCGAATTCACCCCAGCGTACACCCCCTTCCTCTTCTAGTCTACCATTGGTGGCTCCTGCTGTAGATGAGTTTGCGTTGGTACTGTCTACGTTGGGGAAGAAAGACGCTGCGGCGGCGCGCATTTGGCCGCTTACACTGCACGCCGCTAATGCGGGCGAACAGCGTTCGTGGGCGCAGTGTGTGTCGACCCGTCAGGAGGAGGTGCGCGTACGTGGGCGCGATGGGGCGGGACGTGGTTGGCGGCTTGTGCCGATTCACCTAGGCCCTGTGAGCTCTGAAATGGGCAAAATCACTTGCTATGTGGACTATGGTGTGTCCAGAACCCGATCTTCTTTGATCTGTGTACTGATTTGGAGCGGTATGAGCAGATGTTGGGTTCCACAAGGCTCGGTTGTGGGGCACGCCCGAGGGGTTGTACGAACATATCTTGACCGCACCGAATCAGGAGACCGCCGTGCGCAAGATTCTAGCTTTGCCGGGCATAACGCACGTACTTGTGATGGATTTTGACGAGCGTTTGATGATCGTGCTCGTCGCCGGCGAGTCTCATTCAACCGTTTGCACCCTACGATCATCTAACGAGTGACTTGGTGTACAGAACAAACGGCGTATCTCGCGCCGTTCCCAGGCCCTGGCTCGATGCTCGAAGTCTCACGGTTGAAGCGTATCGGCACAAATATCACGCACATTGCTGCGGGCGTACTTGTTTTGCAACCTCAGCCTTCGCCAAGCACGTCGCCCTCGGCGTTTGTCGATCCAAGTGCGTGTATTGCAATATCCTATCCCGCAAAAGCTGATGTTTTTCTGGGTAGCACCCGAGAAGCGCGAGCGTCGAAAGAGCGCCACGTTGGTCAAGCCTCCACCCCGCACGGCGGTTATCTCGGGTGCGAGCTCGAGCAAGTCGGACGTGGCGAGTGCGTTGCGGGTCGCCAAGGAACGTGGAGAGGAAAAGGAGAAGGAGAAGGATAGAGAGAGCGTGCGTACGGCGGGGGCTGGTGTTGCACCCGCCGCTGCCCCTGCTCCAAGCGTTGATGCTCCTACTGCGGCTGCAACCGCCCCAAGCACTACCGCGCCCCCCGCTCCTGCTCCTGCTCCCACACCAGCACCACCGGCACCAGCGCCCCGCCAGACACTGTCCCCAGGAAAGTCCAAGGACAAGAAAGCGCGGCGGCTATCCGATATTGGGATCTTTTCACTCTGGCGACGCAAGCCGGAAAAGGACAAGGCAAACAAGAAGGAAAAGGAAAAGACACCTGCTTCGCCTGCGCCGTCTAGCGCCCGGTTCTCGACTGCGACTGTCGAGTCGAAACCGAAAACCTCAAGCACGACCCTGAAGCCAGGCCATGGTTACGACGGCCCACCGCTGTCCAAGGCCAAGTCTGCGACGCTACCAGCGTCGTTGATGCGTTTGCCGAGTTTGGAATTTGAGCGGGAGGTATCGTCGAGTGGGAATGGGAATGAGAAGGCCAAGGAGACAGACGGCGCAAACGGCAAAGCCACGAATGACAAAGAGACTGCTACAAGCGAGGGGCACAAAAGCACCACGGGCACGCACGACGAGACTGGTGCGCTCACCGACAGCCCCAAGCCGAGCGCATTTAGCCAGACATTGCCGTCGCGCTCGAGCACCGCCGGACGCGGAGTTACAATCTCGCGCAAACGCACGACCGATTCAAGCAGCTCCAGGCCTGTCGCCTCCGGTCCACCGCCAAAAATCCAGATTGCGCTCGATTTCCCGAGTATCGCGTGGCCTTCGGTGCTCGACGCCAACGAGGGGGGTGAAGGGGGGGACCGGTTTGCGGGCTCGGACTTTTTGGTGGATGTGCGGCGAGATTTGGGCGATCTCGTTGCTGGGGGGTTGGGAATGAGTTTAAGCGAGGAGATGGCTGAGACGCCAGTGGGTGAGGACGGGGGCGTGATTGGGGGGTCGCGGATCCCGGTGCCAGAGACTATTGCCGAGGAGCCCGGCAAGATGAAGAGACTAGAGGAGACACCTCAAGGGAACCCGGGTGGGAGCGGTGCGGCTGCGCAGGAACCTAGTGAGGCGCAGCCTGCAGCTCCCGTGCAGCAACCGATCCCTGTCCAAATGGCTCCCCAACCCCAGGTTCCGGTGGCTCAACCTCAGGCTGCTCCGCGTTCTCTGCAACCGCAGCATACCCGGTTCCTTGTCCTGTCCAAGAGCACGACTCTTAGCACGACCGTCAAGCTCTACACTGTTGGAGGGCTTAAGATTGAAGACGAGGGCGATATCGGCGGGGGTCGTCTGATTTTCCACAAGGTCCGCCCTACTCTAACCTCATAGTTCAATCGTTAACCCTTGCTTTAGGAATTTTACGTCCCCTCTCAAACTTTTTCGATCGACTTCCTTAGGTCTCGCATCTGCTTTAGCGGCAGCGACGGATTCGAAATTATGGACCCCACAACTGGAAAGCTTGACCCCTTCCTCGACCCCGTTGAGATGATCGAGCCCGAAGGCCCGCTTGGGTTTTTGATCACCCATCCGCGTCGTCCCAAGCCATCTGCGGTGTTCCGTGTGGACCAAAAGTTCTTGTGCTGTTACGACGGTTCGTCCGAATTCTCCCTCATATGACAGGGTTATACTGAAGAGTCTGGCATCATCCTTCACAGAGTTTGCGTTTTTCCTGGACAAATTTGGGAAGCGTGCTCGCAAGGATTGGCTCGTACGCTGGCTCGGCACACCTACGTCTTTCGGTAAATAATGTTCATCAGCATTACTACCAGTATATTGCTCACTAGCACACCGCAGCCGTTCAATACCCCTACCTGTTCGCCTTCGAACCCGAATTTACTGAGATCCGCCATTGCACTACTGGCGAACTCTTGCAGCTCATTCCTCAGCCTAATTCGACGCGTCTACTCGCTGGTGAATTTATTGCGCCTGCTCAGAAACAGGACGGCGTCCCCCTCCGTCGTGTCAATGGGGAAGTCCTGTTACAGTCAGAGGGCTCGCTATATGCGCTGCGTCCAATGCAGTAACCGACATAATAATCTAACCTGTACATTGGTGCATCTTTCATCCACGTGATCTCCGTTTACTTCGCCAAAACTATCCTTGATATATTTCCTTCTTGTTTGATCCCTGTTTGGCTCAATCTCACGCGCTCCACGCCACCACCACTTTCGTCCCTTTGCATATGCTCCCAGTCTGTTCTGTCGGGTTTGGTTCTGGTTCCGGCTCTGGTTTCTTGGTCCTGTAGACTCCGTCCAAGTTTTTCTTGCGGGTCGGACATCCACGAACTCTCCTTTGTCCGTATTTTTTTGCTTTGTCCGTACATGGCAGTTAATATTTGGGTTTCCTGCTCTCCAAGCTACTCAAATAGCGTGACACTCCCAGGGTAGGTTTTTCTGGGCAGGTAGGTATATTCGCCTAATTCAAGCTGGACCCAAGCAAGCATTTCGAGGGGCAGCTGGGCTGATGGGTTGTTCTATCCGAGGTAGTAGGAAAGCTGGTTGTAGCAACAATCGCTCTGGATCTCCGCACGCGGCCAAGTATTTGCAGAAGTAGACGACCAATGCATAGAAGTCTGTCCTTTCAGCCTAGGAGGTCCGACACCCGGTATATGCGAAAAGTCGCTAGCGGTTCGAGAGCGAGTGAAACGCATGGCGGCCTGTGAACGAGCATACGCGAAAGAGGACGTACCATTGGAACCAAGTGCGAAGCGAAACCCCACTTTACCTGTGAATCATGCCTGAGTCACTAGGCTTCGGGCCGTTGATGTAAATGGATTCGCATGTAATTAATGGCAAAGTTGATGTATAGAGCCGCGCATGTTGCGACTCAACACCCAGACTTAGCACTAGAGCTTTGCCAAAGAAAGACAGTTACGGTGTGGAGGGAATAAAAAAGAGGCGAAAGAACGGCGTAGAAAACAGAGAGAGATATAGGCCGTGGGCACAAATACTTGCACTTGACGCCGAGCAAAATCGTTCGTATGCAGCTCAGACTGGGATGATGAGACATTGGGGTGGAAACCAAGTGTGAGGATGTTATTACCGATGGGGCCCTAGCTCTCGAGTAGAGGACATAGCTCAAGGACGTCAAGGGTATCATCGTCAAAGGCAGATCTTTCGATTGGAACGTTCAAGAAAGCGCCTACTCACGCATTCAGCTCGGAACAACCAATTCATGTAGATTAACACGCAGAGCTTGAATCCTAGTACAAACATAATAAACGCGGTTCAGCCCGACGCAAATAGGGTGGTCGCTACTCAAAGCAACGCGCCAGCTACTACCAGGAAAAGCGAACAAGACAGAAGTAGAGAGAACGAAGGATCCAAGGTACGCCGGTTGTTTGAGGACTGGATTCTCGCCCCTGGCTGAGGGGTCTGGTTTCCGCATAGACCAGATTTAAGCAGATACACAGAAGGGATCAAAACCTGGAGTATTGTAAGGTTTAGAAGCCAAGATCCCACAACCATCAGGATAGGGGTAACTTACCACTGCGTGTCCTCCGGCCTCATACGAGATCGTCAGGGCTCCTCCAGAAGCAGTAACGTATTGCTAGAAATATGTCAACTCGCGTTCCCAACGGTTGCCGCTAGAACCCCCTACCTTGCAACTGATGATGCTGTGTTTACAATTACCCAGGCCTGAGTGAGAATGCAGTCACAGAGTGGCGAGTGGGACGTACTCAGTCAAAGGTTGGCCAGCAGGGTAACCGGAATTGAGCACCGCTGCACTAGCGTTGTACCGCTATCCCAGAAGTGCATATTTAGCAAAAACGACTATGCAAGAGCGAATAGACCTACGGCTGAACCATGACCTGTCAACACGCTGATAACAGGACCTCGCGCAAGGACAATTTCATGTTGGCTGTGGCTTAGAACCTGCGATGATTCGTGCAACCAATCCCCGACTGTATGCGCGACATTTCCGATTGTAGCGGGCGTATAAGATATCAGGAAGTTCCGGAACTTGTTCAGGGTAGTTATCAGCATCAGAGCGTCATTCTCGCCATATCCAGTAGGCCAGAGTGGTTCGCGGTTCGCCGGATCGCTTTGACCTTGAAAATACTGCTCTTGGCCGTAGTACACGACAGGTATGCCGTTGTACATGAACGAGAACACCAGTGCATTGCTGTAAACTTCTAGTTAGCACTTGTCGCGAATCTAGTGGACTAAATACGTACTAGAGGCTCTGGGGGTCTGGAGATTGACCGGACCATCTGGGTACGTCTTGGTTTTCCAAGAAGTTCCCCAGTAGTCCCGTATCCTACGGAGAGGCACAACTGAATCAGGGAACAAGCGGCACTGCGCGAACTAAAATACCTTGAAAGCGCTTTGAGACTCCGCGATGACCGTAGTAAGCCGGGTCATGTTCGTTGCGCCGGGATTGCCAAACGCTGATACCATACCATAATAAAGCGGGAAGTTGAGTACTGAATCCAATGGCCCTTGGTACGACGCGCTTGTCCTGGGATATTCATGAGCCGGGGGTCCTATAAACATCAAGCGATACTTACTTGACGTCTGGCCCGTAGACTTCGCCCATGCAAAACACCCCAGCTGCACCACAAAAGCCTGACCAGAAATCGTGGCGAATATGTTTGGCTGCGTCAATCCGCAAACCGTCGATCCCATACTCTTGAACAAAATTCGCGATCCAACCCTGGTACCGCATTACGACATTCTCGTCCTCGGTGTTAACATCAACCAAGGCCACCTTGTCGTCTCCCATCCAACATTGTTCGATGGAGGTTTGATTTTGGTAGTCGATTGGGCTACAATTCGTGTGAGATGAATCGGCCACAGCAACCACCATGAGTGCATACCAATAGGGGTGATACTGGGAAGGATCCTTGAAAAAGAACTGGGACAAGTCCGGCTGGGTTGTTGTCGCGACCACATTATTCACAACGATGTCCACCATAAGGTACATTCCTCGTGCGTGTAAATCAGTGCTCAAGGCTTTGAGGTCATCCGCAGTCCCAAAGTGAGGATTCAGCTGAGAAATATCCTCGATCCAGTATCCGTGGTAGGGTTCGCCGTATGCAGTAACGCCTTCAATGTTCTTGTTCACCGGCGAGATCCAGATGGCGGTGAATCCCATGCGCTGGATGTAGTCCAGGTTCGCCCTGATTGATTGCCAAGTTCCGCCACAGTAGCGTTGTTTCATAGGGTCACAAGCATCCAAAGGTATATTGGAGTCCTCAGGGAGCGCGAACCGGTCGGTAATCATTCTGCACACAGGGTTAGCTGGACGCCAGGAGAGTTATATAACATAGGCTCACTGGTATATAGATCGACCTCTCCACTGTTCAGCGGTAGCCGCGAGGGCGCCGGAGGAAAGGGCCGAGAGCAAGGTCAAGTGTTTCAGAATCATTTCAGCCAAGTAGAAAAGACAGTGTAGGAAGGAGAGGAAAGGGCTCGAATTAGAAGAGCGGAGACGTAGAGGATAAATACTGAGGTTGTGGTAGGAGGGAACACCTGGGGGGGTCGGCTCGGCACCAGAAATAGGGGTTAATTGAAGGACCGAGCGGCGACATGCATGTGACAAGCCGACGTATATTGCCTCGATCCGTAAATTAACACGTGAAAACGACAAAGGTAGTGAGGATAATGCTAGAGCGGTACAAGTATAAATGATCCAGAGGCAAAGGCAAAAAGAACACAGCAATGTTAACTAGTGTCGCTGCTTCAAAACGATTCAGAAGATTAGTAAAGGGCCGAGTGAACAGCCGGAGATGAGCTTACCAATGACTGTCCAATCTATTGTGGGAATCCGTCAGTCTTGCGGACGTCCATTGGGATGACACAATACTTACGTTCTTCCGCTGTTGCCCAAGCCAGCTCGATGGAGCAGTCCGCTGCTGAGTCTGTCTCAGGTGACCACGAGTAACATTCATGCCGTGGCGCTGAATAATGCCCAACATGAGCGTTTGCTCTTGCTGGTAACGGTGCGTAGCTTCTCGCAGGAGTCGCTGGAGGAAGAGTTAGACATCTAACCTCAAGCTCAAACATCAATGCCTACCTTGTATCGTTCCACCTCCTCTTCGACAATCTTGATTTGTGACCGGTAGTTCTCTTCGGCTTCCTCGAACATCGCCTTGTCGCCAACCACTTAGCAAGACGAAGAGCCAAGACTCAAATAAACGTACTGGATTGCCGGTCTTGTTTTGCTCCTTGAACAGTTTGTCCTGTTCTTTGATGAACTGAAGCAAATATTTTCAGTTGTATAATCTTTTCCCACTATTGACCACAAAGGCTCACCGCACGCGCTTTCTGAAGCTTTTCTTGCGACGTTTTGAGCTGCTCCTTGAGTTGTACATTGTCCTCGTGCAGAGCCAAGAACCTGGCTTTGGCCTCCTCCGGTAAATCCTTGCCTCCTAGACTCGCCCTCAGATCCCTGCAGCACATGAAATTTTAGTCAGTCCCAGCCCAAATTGGCTACTAGAGTTTACTCGGTCAATCTCCAGCGCGCGCAAAAACGCACCCGAAGTGACGTTCCCGCTCCAGCAACCGCTCACGCTGGCCGATTCCCTCGTTTTGCAAAGAAACCTTCTCCATTAGGAGAGTGTTTACCTGCTCGAGCTGCATCTTGTTCTTGTCCTTGAGTTCGGTTATTTGGTTGCGGAGGCGAGCCATGTCTGCTTCCATCCCGGCCTTGTCCTCGTTGACGGATTCACGGAGCGTAGCAAGTATCTCGAGCTGGTCTTTGTTGACGAGGTTCACTAAGTAGAATTAGGGTATGTTAGTACAGGCCCAAGGTAGTGATGATACGCTCTTACAATCGGACTTGGCAATCGTAAGATCTCTAGCTTGGGTCTCGAACTTGACCTGAAGTTCCGTGTGCTCTTTTCTCAGCGCATCCAGCTGCTCAACACTCTCGTTTAGCCGCTGCCGCAACGCAATAGCGGCCTCGGCACTAGTAGTCGTGAGTGCCCGAGCCATCGACATGTACGATGCAGCTTACCTATCACCAGTCGCCTTCCCACTTCGTATTTCCTCCAGTTGCGCCTGAAGAATCAGCTTCTCTCGGTGCGCTGTCAAGTAGTCCTCTTCGTAGCGCGACTTCATCCTTTGCGAATCCTCAAGTAAGCTCTCCAGTACCAGAAGACGGCTTGCATCTTCTTTGCCGGCTCGAGCAGCTTCGAGATCACGCTTCAGAGCCCGGATTTGCAGCTTCAAGTCCGTAGCGGTTGTCCCAGTAATCGCGTCGTTGAGTTCTCCACCCAAGCCTCTCGAAGTAGCGTCCAGTTCATCACCAGGTGTCATAGGGATTGCCGGAGTCTGAGGCTCGGAGACCGGTACGTCATTGTCGGTACTAGCCGTGCGAATCCGAGGACGGGGGACTGTGGCAAGCTCAAGTTCTCGAACCCGTTCCTGGTAAAGTTCCAGCGCCTCGCTATCTTTGGCTCGCTCCTCGGTGACCTGACGGAGTCGGGCCTGAGACTGAGAGAGTTCGAACCGTACACTCTCTATTTCCGTTAGCCGTGAGGCAACCTTGTTTTCAAGGTCTGCGATCTGCGTCTTGTACGATTCCATCAGCGGCTTGTACGCCGCCACTTTGCGGTTTTCTTCCTCGAGGGCGGCATTCTTGTCAACCAATGTGGCGTTTTGCTCTTCAAGACTCTATAGTACTTAACATGGGTAAAGATAGACCAGCTATCAACGTAAAATGATACTCACCTTGACATGACGGCGCAAATCCGCACTCTCCTCCAGCTTCTTCTTGTACTTCTCCATCACGTTTTCAGTCTTGTGAAGCTTTTCAGCGGCATG